>PVLA01002494.1:125668-266785 GCA_004027455.1 Hydrochoerus hydrochaeris
CCTTCCCTTCCCTTCCCTTCCCTTCCCTTCCCTTCCCTTCCCTTCCCTTCCCTTCCCTTCCCTTCCCTTCCTGAAGCAGGTGTTCTGGTGTATTTCTCAGCCCCTTGCTGTCCCTCTGGCAGTGCACAGCAGTGTAGCCTTGGTGAGGTGAGCGAGGCTCAGCAGTTGCTGATGTCTCAAGTGAGCCTTAGCTGCACCTTGGCCTCTAGCGTCCCTCAGACCTCAGTGGCATGTGCACTGTGACTCTGCGTCCCTCTCAGTTCTCCTCCTTTCCTGTTTTCTGTAGTACATGGCAAGGGAGGAGCCACCACGTGTCCCTCTAACACACAGTGGCGGTGTCAGCACCCTCACTGCACTCACCGCTTCTCGTGAGACCCTCATGTGTCACCCTCACCTCACTTGTCCTGGTAGGAGAATACAAAAGCAAGGAAAGAGAACTATTTATTTTAGGAAAAGGACCCAGATAGAGCAAGAAGTAGGAAGAACTGAAAGATAACAGTGTAATACCTTGGCACGGATGTGATAAACCTGCTCTAAACTTTTTGTTGTGAAAATTAATTTAAAATGATTCATACAAGGCTGGGCATGGTGGTACATGCCTGTAATCCCAATACTTGAGAGGCTGAGGCAGGAGGAGCTCTGCAAATTTGAGACCAGCCTGGGCTACATAGTGAATTCAATCCCAGCTTGAACTACATAGTAAGATCCTGTCTCATCAATCAATCAATCAATCAATCAATCAATGATACAGACCCATGTGTGATGGTGCTTGCCTATAATCTCAGCACTCTGGGAGACAGAGTCAGGAGGATTGGACGTTCAAGCCCATCCGGGGAAAATTAGTGGCTTAGCAAGATCCTGTCTCAAAATAAAAAAGAGCTGGGCATGTACTCAGGGTGAAGGTCCTGCATTCAGTTCTAGTACTTCAAACAAATAAACAAACAAACAAAAACCCAATGAAATAGGGCAGCGCAGGCACGAGGTATTTTAAAACTGTATATTGGTTTCCTCGGGCTGCCATAACAAATACCACACACTGGATGGCTTGAAACAGTAGGACCTCAGAGTCTGGAGGCCAGAAGTCTGAAGTCTCAGTGTGGGCTCCCACTGGAGGCTCCAAGGGAGGACACTTTCCTGCCTGTTCTAGGTGGCTCCAGGGATTCTTCAGTTTGCAGCTGCATTGTGTCTCCTGTACCTCTCTATGACCAAGTTTTCCTCCTGAAAAGACACCAGCTGTGTTGGATTAGTGACCCTAATGGCCCCCTTTTAACTTCAGTACTTCTGCAAAGATATAAATCCCAAGTGAGGTCACATTCACAGGTCCTCGGGGTTAGGCTTCGCCTGAGCATTTGGGACCCTGTTCAACCCATGAGTGTAGAAGCGGTCTCTTCCCAGAGGCAGCCTGGCTGCCAGTCTCCGGGGTGCTTTGCTGGTGACCAGGCCTGCTTGTGCAATGAAATGCAAGCCCACCGGGCCAGGGCTTCCAACTGTGGTCCTCACACCCACTGTTGTCCCAGGCACTTTGAAAATACCTTTGTCGAATGAATAAATGTGCAGGTATAAATATGCAGCATGTGTACACGTGCTTTTAAACAAGTGGTTATATATTATATACCATGCTTCTGCCCTTGTTTTTTTTTTTTTTTTTTTTTACTTTGTACAGTTTGGAAATCATCTTCCATTAATAAATCTGCCTCTTTCAAAGTCTTTGAGCATGCCCTGTTCCAGACTGTCATAAAATGTTTAACCTGAACCCTGTTTGTGAACAACAGTGAGATTATTCCTAAAGATTTTTTTTTAATCTTTTTGAGACCCGGTCTTGCTATGCAGTTCAGGCAGGCCTTGAGCTCACTTTGTAGACCAGGCTGGTCTCGAACACATGATGATCCTCCTGTCTCAGCCTCCCGAGTGCTGGGATTACAGGCGTGAGCCACCACATCTGGCTCTAGGATGTTTTGAATAGTACTGGGAAAAACATAAACCAAGTTGCCTTTGCATAAAATGTTTCTTTCTTTCTTTTTTTCTTTTTTCTTGTTTTTTTGAGACAGGGTTTCATTATTTAGTTCAGGTTGGCCTTAAACTGATTTTGTAGCCCAGGCTGATCTCAAACTTGCAGTAATCCACCTGCTTTAGTTTCTCCGAGTGCTAAGATTACAGTGTGTGCCATTACACCCAGAAAATTTTTACTTCATAATTCTAATTTTTAAGATTATTACATAAGGCAAAGGTCACTGAAGGGAAGCAACATCTTAAAATGATGTTGATGGGTGGGTCAATTAAGAAGGAATAGCAGACCACAATGGTAGGCCCAGAAAGCCCTCAGGAACTAGTGGAGGTGGGCGCAGCCTGAACTGGAGTCAGCAGACCTGTGTGGAGCCCTAGACCCCTAATTTGCTCTATCCTTCTTATGCTCTAACTTAAGCTGGGTGAAAGTACAAGATCTGAGAGTGAAATTGACTTGGCTCTTGCTTGTAAGAGCCCTTTACCTCCCCTCTGTGAGCCTCAGTTTCCAAACCTGTCCCTCAGATATAACAACTAAGTGATCCCTTCCAAAACACAAACAGGACCTAGTGGAGCAGCTCACCAATGTCCTTCACAGTCACCCACAGTTATAAATACCCACATTTTTCATGATAAAAACCCTATGGAAAATAGGAATAGATGGTCTTTACCTCAACCTGATAAAAGCCATCTATGACAGACAGACCTAGGAATTAATTTAACAAAGGACGTAAAAGACCTCTGCATTGAAAAGTATTGTATTCTGAAAAAGAAGATTGAAGAGATTACCAGAAAATGAAAAGATCTCCCTTGCTCTTGGGTAGGAAGAAGCAATCTAGTGAAAATGGCCATAATTCCAAAACTGTTACACAGATTGAAGGCAGTCTGATCAAAATTCCAACAGCATATCTCACAGAATTAGAGAAAACAATCCTAGAATTCATTTGGAACCAGAAGAGACCTGGAATGATGTAAAGGCAATTCTGGACAACAAAGACAAAGCAAGAGCATCACAATCCCTGACTTGAAATTATACTACAAAGCTACTGTGATAAAAACAGCATGGTACTGGTAAGAAAACAGACCAGAGGATCAGTGGAACAGATTAGCAGAAACAACCAGACACACTTAGCCACCTTATCTTTGACAAAGGTGCCAAACTTTTACTGGAAAAATACAGCCTCTTTAACAAAATGGTGCTGGAAAAACTGACTTTACACATGATGAAGATCTAAAGTGGATCCATATCTTTCAGTGGGCACTAAACTAAATTCAGAATGGATCAAAGATCTAAATATTAAAAAAACATTAAATTGGGCTGGGGGTTTAGCTCAGCAGCATAAGAGCCTGCCTGGCAAGCACAAGGTCATGAGTTTAAGCCCCAGTATCAAAGAAAAGAAAAGAAAAGAAAAGAAAAAAAGAAAAGAACATTAAATCTACTGGAAGATACAATCGGTAAAACTCAAGACTTTGGTGTAGGCAAAGACTTTATGAACAAAACCCTGATTACACAGTAACCATCACAAAGAATGAATAACTGGGATCTCAACTTATTAAGAAGGCTTTTGCACAGTAAGAAATACTACCAACAGACTGAAGATACAACCTACAACCTGGGAGAAAATGTTTGCCAGCAGTTCCTCAGACAAGGATTACTATCAAGAACATACAAAGGGAAAAAAAAAAAAAAGAACATATAAAGAACTCAAAAAACAAAAAATCAGCCCTCCAAATTTAAAGACCCAATCCACAATGAGCATCTGAGATGAATGGATACTTTTCAGGTGAAAAAATACAAACAGCACATATTATAGATTTTTTTTTTTGTCTTTTTGAGACAGGGTCTCACTATGCAGTTCAGGCTGGCCTTGAGCTCACTTTGTAGCCCAGGCTGGTCTTGAACTTGCAACGATCCTCCTGCCTTAGCCTCCCAAATACTGGGATTACAGTTGTAAGCCACCACGTGCGGCTACAAACAGCAAATGAAAAAATGTTTCACATCACTGGTCATTTGAGAGATGCAAATTAAAATAACACTGAGATTCCACCTCACCCTAGAAAGGATGGCTATTATTAAGAAATTAACCAAAAACAAATGCTGACAGGGCTGTAGGGGAAAAAGAACCCTTCTCCACTATTGGTAGAGGTATAGACTGGTGGAAATCACCAGACTGTGTGGAGATTCCTCAGAAAACCTAGGACTAGAAGTCCCATTTGACCTAGTTATTCCCCTTCTGGGTATCTTCCCAGAAGAATTAAAAATGTCATGCCACAGTAATATATGTGCATCCATGTTTACAGCAGGACAGTTTGTAAAAGCCAGATCTTGGAAACAACCTAAATGCCCATCGACTGAGGAATGCATAAAAAAGACGCGATATTCTTATACAATGGAGTACACTCAGCCAATAAGAAGGATAAACTGGAGACTTTTATAGGTAAATGGAAACAACTTGAGACCATGCTCATTAGTGAGATAAATCAGACGCGCATGTGTAAACATCGCATTGTCTCACTAATGTGAGAAGCTGCAAGAAACTATAGGCATGAAAGATAGTGAAGATAGTTCTACTGCTCATTTCTCTGAGCTCATTGAGGAGAAAGTTTTGTGCTCGTATTGTTTGGACGGTTAAATACAGATGTGCTCTGAGTCACTGAGTTGAAGATAACAATACACAATGCATGTATCACTGTTAACCCCTAATTATTGTAAGTTTTGTTTTCTTTTTTTCTCTGTAAAATAAAATAAAATAAAAAGGGCTAGGTAAGTAACTCAGCTTTATGGGCCTAATTTCAAGGGGACTTAGCACTGCCAAAAAAACACCTCAGTTACCAGTGCCTCATGTTGGTAACACCAGTCAGCATGCTTAATGTAGGATGACAAAGATGCACACTGATACGCACGTGCCATAGCACTGTGCTAATAAGCTAACCTAAAGTTAGACTCACAGCGCAGCCCATTCACCAGAAGCAGCTACTTAAAACCTTAGAATCCATGTACGGGACAGCAATTTTGTGACCATACATCTCATCCAAAACCTAAAGGACATTGAGTACCAAAGTCCTACACTGCCCTTTACTTCCTGATAAAGCATAACCCAAAAGAAGGAGAGTTCGTGACATAGCATGAGGGTGAGGGCAGACAGCCACAGCATCTGCATTTCATAGAATGAAGCACAGTGAAGTGACACAGTTCATTCATGTGCACGAGGCTGACTTGGGGAAGACGTGGTTAGAACCCGGCTCCGGACTCCAGCTCAGCCTTCTTGATTAATTACATCTGAGTCAGCCTCAACCCTTGTAAAGCTACACATGCAAGTTTTTCTGGAGGAAGCAACCAGCCATAGGGACACTTTGGGTGGCAGCCACCCTTGGTGGAGGTGGACATCTAGGACACTTTCTAGGGCTGCAGGACCTGATGCTGGGCATCCGCCCCAGGGTGTGCATGGCTGAAGGCAGGCGGGGTTGGGGGAGAGGGGTCAGGGTGGCAGGAGATTGTGTTATCTGACAGGGCAGAAAGGATGCAGGGCTTTCTGTCCTAAAACATGTTTCTGGGGCAGGGGAACGAAGGGACAGACGTTGGAGAACTGGCCAGGATACTGCTAGGGTCTAGGAGGAAATGGCAGACCCGGGCTGAGAGTCAGCAGAGTGGACAGAAGAAGGCGTTTCAGGACAGCAGCAGCTAGAGCAGACATTTGGGCTGGACTTGTGGGGAGCAGTGAAGGGGAGGCAGTAAGGTGGCTTGAGTTCTGGAGTCGCTAGCTGTGGTGACAGGATGGCTCTGGGGGTGGGAACACTGGTAAGAGAGGCAGACCAGGCTCTGAGCTCAGCCTGGGCCATGCGTCTGCACAGGGTATCCGGGGAGAGGCCCTAGCGGAGCCGATGGTCTGGACAGGACCTGCATGCTCAGTGCTACCCAGGCAGCAGAACACACTGAGGTGGCAGGAGAGGAGCTCTGGGTGTGGAAACTCAGAAGGTCCTGGGAGAGCTGGTGCCAGTGCCCACCCAATTTGGGAATTAGGTCACTGAACACAGCGACGAGGGTGGAAGCCAGACTGAGAGCTATGGAGCGTGGAAGCAGAAAACAAACTGACACAGCGGAGGGCCAGCACAGCTAGGCTCAGAAACAGGAGCTACGGGGACTTTTTAGGGTGGGAAACCATGTCTATGTTTATGTCAGTGGAGAAGAGTGGGCACAGGGCGGCCAGGACAATGGACAGGGCAAGGCCTAAGGGGAAGCAGAGATGGAGCCCTAGACCTCACCCAGAAGACCCCTCCCTGCAGTACAGACCAGGGCAGGTGCCCTAACAGAGGGTAGAGGTGACAGTGGCTGCAGCATTTTATACACATATAGGATTCCTTCCCACACTGCCACCCCAACCACTGGAGAGCCACTAGATCAAAACAGCAGGTCCTGCCGGTACATTGCCGCTTGAGGATTGTCAGAAACACATATCCTCAGGAGGGCACGATCTGAGTGTCACCAACCTGGAAACTGGTGCCCCAAGGACCCCTTGTGACTCTGCTGCTCACCAGGGTCTGAGACACAGCCAAGGACAGCAGCTCTCTCACAGAGAAGTGTGCAGCACTGCTGCCTGAGTCCCCACCCCTCAGCACTCAGTGGCTTCCCCAGGGATGCTGCTGAGAGCTTCGGCAGGAGGCACAATGGAAAAGACGAGCGAGGGTCACAGTTGTGTTTGTTTTTTTAAATTCTGAGACAGGGTCTTATTAAATTGCCAGGTCTATGCTTAAACTTGCAATCCTCCTGCCTCAGCCTCCCAGATTACAGATAAGCATCAGCACACCTGACTTACTGCCTGGATATTAGCCCCAGGCAGGCCGGCTGACCCTTCCAATCACCACTCACCCCACTATGACTGTTAATCCTGATATGCCTACTTTATTGCATGAAGAAACACCTAGCGGATTAGTAAAGTGCTCTTGGGTATGTCCAGGTGAGTCACTGAGGCATGGCCTTGGGTACTGTATACCAGGGGTCCTCAGTCCCTGGGCCATGGCCATGGCCTTGTAAGAACACAGCAGAATGGCAGGCAACTGAGTGAAGCTTGTCTGCTTTATGGCTCATCATTCACAATGCCCCCTCAGCCCCGCCCCATCAGATCAGCAGTAGTGGTGGTGGTGGTGGTGGTGGTGATACTAGATTCTAAGAGAATGAAGCCTGTACAGGGCAGGGTTTGGTTGTATGCTCCTTATGAGACTCTCATGCCTGATAATCTGAAGTGGAGCTGAGGCAATGATGCTAGGGCTGGGGAGCAGCTGAGAATGCAGATTAATATTAGCAGGGACCCTAACAAATCAACTGCTTGCAGGCTCACATCCAAACCTTATCAGTGAGTGCAAGCCACAGGCTTCAAGTCCAAATCTAACACTTATTTCAGTCTGCATTGTGGCCTCTGTTATTTTCTTTACCACTTTCCTCCTTGCCTTTCTTGTACTTTTCACTTGTCTGGACATTTTTTATAATCTCATAAGCTACTACTTGCCAAAATGTGTAGAACACAAATGTCTCTGGAGAGCTTCTTTGAAATGGGGGAAGATCCAGTGATGCTTAGCAGACGACACTAAGACTGCCAACAAAAAGCTGCACAAAGGAAAAAAAAGTCGAGTCCTGCTTAAATTATGGGCTCATTACAACAGATGATCCACATTCCCTAAGCCCACTTTGTATAATGTGGGGACCAGTGAAGCCATGAAACCTTCAAAACTGCACCATGTCATGAAGACTAAGCATCCAATATTAAAAGATAATTTTTTTGAGTCTTGAGAAAAAAATTTAACATGGACAGAAGCAACTATTGAAGCCCACCCCTTCATGAAGTGTATCCACACTGAAAGCATTCTTACTGCCTGACTGCATTGCTAAAGCTAACGAAGCCCTTTACTCATGGGGAAGAGTTGATCCCGCCCGCTGCCAAGGATTTACTGTGAACTTTGAGGAGAGGGTGCAGTTCAAAAGGTGGTGTGTGTTTTTCAGGTAGCACCAGGACTAGATGGGCTGATGGAACAGCAGAGGATACTGAGGTATAGTTGCTAAGAGATTAGTGAGTCACTAAACTCAATTTGTCACTTTGGGGGAGGACTATGACTGTGTTTAAGTCCCCAGATAATGTGAGCTCATTGAAAGCGAAACTCAAATTATGGGGGTGATGATAACATTTGGGAATTTTATTTATTCGTTTGTGAGTCAGGGTTTCATTATTTAGTCCAGGC
Organism: Hydrochoerus hydrochaeris; assembly: GCA_004027455.1. Lineage (NCBI taxonomy): Eukaryota > Metazoa > Chordata > Mammalia > Rodentia > Hydrochaeridae > Hydrochoerus > Hydrochoerus hydrochaeris. The sequence goes on from PVLA01002494.1 coordinate 133,901, forward strand.
TGGCCTCCAACTCACAGTGATCTTCCTGCTGTCTCCTGAGGGCTGGTGTTATAGGTGTACCCAACCACGCCTGCATACTGGAGTTTTTGACACGTTCCAAACATTAGTGGAGATTTTGAAAGAGACCGAGTCAAGGCCTTCTTTCTTCAAGCTGGTGCATGATCATCTAACTCAACTTGCAAAAAGAAAGATTGAGCATTACTTCTCAACCAGTTAAGACTCCCAAATTGGGAAGGAATCGAACCAGGAGATATTTGTGAACAAACCAGATGAATGGCCTTTGTTTATGCTGGGAGAAATCTAACTGCTTAAGATCATAAATGACAGTGGCCTTGAAAGATGTTTGAGACAACTTCAAAGTTCCATGTTTTGGATTGAAGTCAAGATGGAATATCCGGAAATTACAAGAGCACTGAAAACCCTGATTCCATTTCCGACATCCTGTCTTTGTGAAGGTTTTCTACAGTGACAGCAACCAAAATGAGGTTAGAGTGGGATGGACCTAAGCAACACTCTGGGTGTCAGCCTCCCTTCACCCTAAACGGGACACCGAGTTGCAGGGAAACAAGCTCAGAGCTGTTTTTGCAGACTATGCAATAATGATAGAAATAAAGTACACAATAGACAGAATGCTCTCAAGTCTTCCCAAAATTATCCTTCTTCCCAGCCCATGGAAACACCGTTTTCCATGAAACTGTTCCCTTGTAGGGACAGTGCCCGTCCTCCATGGCAGTTTCCAGGCCACCGTAACTAAGCAGCTTTGCTACACGATGGCCTCCCAATATTTCTCTACCTTGGGCCAAGCATTCATGCACTAAAACTGAGCTAAATCGAGCTTCTTCCTTAAACTGTGGATGTGCCTTTACATGCACCAGGGCCAGCCACAATATCCTGTCTCAAGAAAAGTATAACAAAAAAAAATTTTTTTCCCTTAGTCTGGGGAAGGCACAGGAGTTTGAGACAGTCTTGCTACATAGTTCAGGCTTGCCTTGAACTCACAATATAGCCCAAGCTGGCCTCAAACATCTCTTCCTGGATATCCTATGGCAGGTTGACCTCAACGCTGGGTTTGCCTATCTGATCAGTGTTGCCTTCCAGCCTAACCCTGTCACCAAGGCTAGAGGCTCCAGGTCTTCAGCTATGTCTAGCTAAAAACATTTATTGAGACAGTCTTGCTAAATTTCCCGGGCTGGGCCAAACTTGCACTCCTACTGCCTCAACCTCTAGGACAGCTAGGATTACAGGTGTGTGCTACCATGCCTGGCTTCTTCATTCCTGAGGAGGACCTGCTCTGTACCTTTTACTACAAAGCTTTGTAAAAGCACAACAAAGATATCCTTTCACTTGACCTCAGGAAACCAACAAGAAGTTGGTTGGAATGCATCTTTTAAAAAGTCAAAGACACAGAAAGGACTCACAAAGACACAGAATTTTATTGCACCAAGATTTTGGAATATCTGGGGCTCCCAAGGTCCCTGGAGAGGAAGTGGAAAAGGTGGGGGCCCCTTATACACATACAGGTGCAGCCACACAACTAGGACTTGAGGGGAGAACAACTCCTAATGAAGGTATGCAAGGTGACATGGAATACTAGGGAGGCAGTCCACAGCACGTGGGTCCTGTACCTCCACTCCCAGTTCTAACCCAGCCAAGTGACTGCTATTATAAAAACTTAGGTACCTCTATGTGTTTATATATGTACACGTCACCTACAATATGGATGGTTTTCTGGATGCCTTCTTCCTCATACCTGTCTGGCTGACAGTTTTCTACGGAAGGAAAGGGCTTGCCTCTACCCGACAGTGACAGACACGAAGGAAGTCAGACCAGGGTTCACCACTGCCAGAGAGAACACAGATCCTCTCCCCAGGGTAAGTTCCTACGATGGTCAGTCTAGGAGAAAAGATGAGACCAGCTGCGGGAGAGGGGAGAGAGACAGAGGAGATCCAGTCTGTGCTAGCAGGCACCTTACATTTGCAACAGCAGCGCTTCACGGAACAATTTGCCTAGGGAGGCAGTTAACAGAACGAGTCAACCCCTCTAGTGGAAAGGCAAGCCCTGTCCACAGGAGTGCCAGCCTTCCTTCCGAGAGGGCAGACTAGGAAGCCACAGCACACTGATGCCAGGCCTGTCCTGAGCAGCACTCAAAGCTGCCATCCACTCTTGGCTGGAATGAGAAGTGATCAGGCAATGGTGTCACTGTTCCCTCCTGCATTTCCCTGAAGTGAAATATGGAAGTGAGAAAAACCTAGAACCACCACTGGCAAGAAAACTTCCAATGTCCCTCACCATATAAAGATGCAACACCCTGTACCCAAGGACTGAGCAAGGCCCTGAGCAGACAACAGAGCAAACAGAAAAGAGTGGCACTAAAGAAGGCAGCAGACAGGCCAGGGGCCCAGGCACAGGCCCAGCATGCCCCCGACACCCCTGGGGCGACGCGGGGACACACCTCACGAGGAAGGACCCTCTGATGTACTTCTCCACCTCCTCCTGATGGGGTGCTATCTTTTCCTTGGAAACACCATTTTTACTGAGGAGTCTCATGTTTATTAAATCACGAGTCTGCAGGCCTAGCTTGAGCAAGATAAAAGGGATCTTCTTGAGTCATACAATCATCTAGATTGAAAAGCACTCATAAAATTGAGCAAACAAAGCCAGTATTTGCATACTATTAGGATAATATATTGTCGCTGGGAAGCCACGGGTCTGGTAAAAAATAAACGTTTTATGTAAGTAATAAAATAACAAAGAATTCACCCCCTACACCACCCCCTCCATAGAGACCCATGGGTTATTGCAGCTGGGAAGGAAGCTATGGCAAAGTCACCCTGGACAGACAGCAGCTTGAGAAGCAGATGCACTGGCACATAACTCAAGGGGTCCCCCATGCAGCAGCCTCCGGTCTCTGATACACTGAAGTGCTACCTGCCTTTCCCAGAATGGCAGAGGCTGCAGTGCAGGTGGGCACCAGCTCCTCCCATTCCAAGACGGTAGTAAGGCATACAGACACAGGGCCCGTGGAGGGAACAGGGAGGGCGGGGCGTGGGATAGGACAGGGCCGGGCTCAGGAGGAAGGGGTGGCTCGCCAGGAAGAGCCTCCAACGGCATGCCTGCCATCCTGGGCACAGGATGCACTGGGAGATGCATAGTTCTGTCCCTACTGTTAGTCCCAGGCAGGAGCAGATGGCTTTGCCCACACTCAATCTACTGCCCATGACAAGGATGCTGGCCGCTTCCAAATGTCCCACGGGTTGCTGTCAGCTCTGCTGGCTATCACCTGCTGAGGTTCTTGAGGGGCTACTTGTGAACGTCCCTAAGGCCTCCACATCAGGCTGTCTGCAGTGATGTCAGAGCCCTCCACATGGCAGAGCCCCAGAGGTGGCAAGGCAGTTGAGTCCGCATGAGGCCACTCCTCAGATCCAGACAAGGGTTCCCAGGAAGTGACAGCTCCAGGAGGCTGTGGAACAGGCACACTGGTCCTCCTGGTGAGAAACAAGAACCCTGATGTTCCCTCTGCCACTCTCCAGTGGACCCACAGGGTCACCTCTTAAAAAGGACCGGTACATCCACACACCATGGACACACACATCACACACACACCCCACAGACACAATCGTATGAGGTACACATGCCCCAAAACTGACCTATTTTGATACCAAGTTCACCGGCGGTAGCTGAGGCTGGTAGCCTTCGCTGGATGAGTCACAGACCAAAAGTTTCGTCTACTCTGAAGCTTCTGGAAGGCATTGAAGTTTCTCTTCTTCTCCTTCTTAAATTTTTTCATTTTCTTTTCCTACATCAAGAACCACAGGGAGGGCCAGGGATTTAGCTCAGTGGCACAAGCGCCTGCCTGGCAAGTGTGAGGTCTGAAGTTTGATCCCCAGAGAGGGCTCCACTGAACTCAGGTGGCCCCTACCACACATACACTGCCAGTGTGCTGGGCATGGGCACATGCTCACATGCCACACACGAGCCTGTGGGAGGCCTGCTGCCCCAGATGTGCTGACTGACAGGGCCACAGAAGTGCCACATGCTTGGGGCCCTGCCCACAGCATGGAACATGTGCTGGTGATGGAACCTGGGCACCTGGCCCCAGCCTCACCCTTCACCACTTTAACCCATGCCTGCTCTTCACACAGCTGAGAGTTCCTGTGAACCAACCAACCTCCCCATCAGTCAGTCACACACACACCTACCTTGCCACGATCAAACTCTTCGTCCCATTCATCAACCACTGTCTGGGTCCGGGCCAGTTTGCTGTCCTCGATGGCGTCCCGACTGACCGCAGACAGTTCCCCATCCCAAGTCAGAACTAGACAAACACAGGTATGATGTCAGCAGTCTGCAGACGCATACCAGCTAGATCCACTGACTTTTTTTTTGGATTTTTTGAGACAAGGTCTCACTATATAATTCAGGCTGGCCTTGAACTCATGGTGCTTCTCTTGCCTCAGCCTCCCAAGTGCTGGGATTACAAGTGTGTATCACCGCACCTGGCAACTCTTCTACTCTCAATACTCAAAATGCCCAAATGCCAGGCTGGGGATTTAGCTCAGCAGCACAAGCGCCTGCCTGGCAAGTGCAAGGTTGTCAGTTCGATCCCTGTTACAAAAACAAAACAAAAAATGCCCAAATGCCATCTTTTGGTGGAAATGACAAGCAGAAGAGGAAGAAGGAGGATAGAGTGTGTAGTGTTTGTGTGAAATTAATGACTCTTCTGCTTAAACTGCATCACCAATTACACGGCTCACTTCTTTACAAACCCGTGCCTTCACCTGAAACCTCACGTTTGTTCCTGCAGCCTTACACACACAGCTCCAAGTCAGAGTGGCCACCACAGGTGCCAGGGGGTCATCTGCACCAGCCCCTGTCTACTGGGGCCCTGATACTCCTGCTGAGAAGGAGGTACTGTTCTGGGTCACACTGCAGACAGAGCCCACCTCTGTGCCATGGCTAGGGGTGCGGGCTGGACATGGAGGGATTCCTCTTACATTGTTTTTTGTTTTTTTTTTTTGTGGTACTGGGGATCAAACTCACGACCTTGCACTTGCCAGGTAGGCGCTTATGCTACTGAGCTAAATCCCCGGCTCTCCTCTTCCATTGTTAAAGCCACATAAAGCTTCCCAGGGCCTGTTTCCACCCACCACCAGGTAAGCCAGGCCACGGAAAGCAGGAGCCATACCTTGTCTCCCATACGCCTTATCGGATGAGTACTTGAGCAACTCCTGGACCACATCAGGTTCTCTCTCCCTATTCCACGGTCCAAGAGGAGCCTGTCCCAGCCCTGTAAGCAGAGAAGCTAAGACCCATTTATAGATGTTCAAAATGAACTGCTGCATAGTCCTCACCAACAGCACAATTGCAGAACTTACTGATGACAAATGTTCACTTACCAACACTGAAGTGCTTCATGTCCTAACAATGATTTTACTCAACAGCTGGTACCCAAGTAAATTCTTGAAAAGCCAACCCAGAAAACAGCTACCACAGAGTTAACCCTTAGTCTAATGATGGAAGGAACTAGCTCCAATTGGAATTTACTTTACCAGCCAGAAACTATGGATTTTAAAGGTCCCTGGGCCCTTGGATTGGAGGTTTGGTCCTCAGGAAGGCACTACTGGAAAGTGATGGGTGTTGAAAGTGGGGGCTCTTTAGGTCACTGGGGTGTGCCCTCAAAGGGGACAGTGGGACCCCAGCCATGAGGTGAGTGATCTGCTCTGCCACATGATCTGGCTGTGATGTGCTATCATACCATAGGCCCAAGGCAAGAGCGCAGCTTTCCTAAGGTGACCGTCTCAGGTACATTACAGCTACGGAAAGCTGACACATGGCCAGTGCTCAAGAATGACCCACACTGAGGAGCAGTGAAACATCAACACCATAACATCAATTCTCCAAGGCCTCACCTGGGCGGTCCCCAGGAAGCTGGCTGTTCACACTCAACTCCAAGCCTGTGGTGACGCTGGGCTTTGTGCTCCTTGGGTCTTCTGGATGTTGGTTTTCTTCCTCCTCCTGCTGTGCCTCAGCCTTTCTTTTCTTCCTTTTCTTTTTCCTCGGAGACTCTGCCCTGCTTTCATGTTCTCCATGGTCCTTGGTGGTGTTGCTGCTGGGTGTCAGAGGTAACAGTTAGCCCTTCTAGCACACTGATGGCAAGAGCAGGGCTCAGTGACCTGATCCACTTTCTTCAGCCCTGTAGGAAACCTGCCCCCAGCATGACCCTGAGGACAACTCAGGAAACTGTTCTCTGTGACATCATTCACAGCACACTGGTCCTGGAAAAGTGGTCAAGACAAGACCTGCTGCCCATGGCCACACAACCAACACGAGGGACACTGAGGACAATATCACATGGTTACACTTAATCCAACTGGGGCAAGTCCTACCAACTGTGAGTAGGCTGCTGCAACCCTCTGCTTCTCACAGCTTGCTGTGGCCCAGGTCACCTGACCCTGTCTTTGGACCAACATATATTATATATATATGGTGATCATGGGCTGGATGAGGCCATCCCCCCACTATCACTTTAAGAAACTGGTATCTGGGGCTGGGGATTTAGCTCAGCAGCATAAGTGCCTGCTTGGCAAGCATGAGGTTGTGAGTTTGATCCCTGGTAACAAAAAAAAAAAGAAAGAAAGAAAGAAAGAAAGAAAGAAAGAAAGAAAGAAAGAAAGAAAGAAAGAAAGAAAGAAAGAAAGAAACTGGTATCTGCTGAAGCTTACCACAGAAGACATTTCCTCATGTGCAAGTGTCAGCTGTCCAGGTCGTCGCCCTACCTCCCCAGAACACGCCTATCTGGCACTGGGTTGCTTAGGGTCTACAGTCCTGACAGAGGACAGAGGTGAGCCTTGCCCCGCTCTTACTTGTGCCATGGTGGGCCCTGGAGGCCAACTTCTTCACAGAGTCCCTCTGCTGCCTTCCTCTTCCTCTTCCTGCTGCTCACATGCTGGCTGTCCACCTGGGGCTGGGTGCCTCCTTCCTCCTGTGGGTGAGCTGGCAGCCCTGCCAGTCCCTTCTTCTTGTTCTTGGGGCTCCAAGGGGGCCCCTGCACCTGCTCCTGAGGAATGGCCATGGCCATGCCCTCTGGGCCCTTCCTCTTCTTCCTCTTCCTCTTCTTGCGAGGCACTGCAGCTAACCCCCCAAGAAGCTGTGAGACACATGCTTCTGAGCCAAGCATCTGAGGCTTTCCCACCAGGCTCCTGTGCCTCTTCCTGGAGGGGCTCCAAGAGGCCTCGTTAGCCTCCGGTGGCTGGTATGAAGGGGACATCAAGTTCCCATTGACCTGAGGGATGGCAGTCTGGGTGGAAGAGCAGCTCTGTGGCTCTGATGTCCAGGGGGTTTGGGGAATACTACTGGACAGTGATGCAGAGGGGGTGCTGACAGGAGGCTTGAGACAGCTGGATGATCGGGGAGCAGGTGACAAAGCCCTGTAGGGACAGCAGGTAACACAGGAAGGTCATTCTGAAAGATCTGCACGGAACTCTTGCTTCTGCCCACCCTCCCTACCTCCCTTTTCACCTAGTAATTTCAAAAGGGGTTTTCTCCTGTAATTCTCATACACTCATAAACCGTTTGTGGACAGGCTAACAACAGCATTCAAAGTCTCCTTAGGGTCAAAATTAGTCAGGTGTGCTGGCATACACGTACAACCCCAGCCCTCTGAGGCGGAAGCAGGATAATCAGCCTGGGAAACCTAGTGAGTGCTAGTCTTAAAACAAAAAAGGCTGGGGATGTAGTTCAATAAAACTGGGTTCAATCCTCAGTATTGTACATGTTAGTTTCTTGTGATCAAACAGTTTGAAGTATTTTTACAATGCTAATGTTCTGAGTTTTCAATCAAATGTGTTTTATCTGTTTTGGCACCAGGGATCGAACTCACAACCTTGCATTTGCCAGGCAGGTGCTCAGGCCACTGAGCTAAATTCCTGGCCCTCTCCAGTGTGTTCTGAAAAAGGGCAAGCTTCACTAAGCAAGAATGGTCAGAAAAAACAATCCTGTCTGAATGTGTCTCAAACCTCGAGAGCCCCAGTCCCTGGAAGGAAGTGAGCCTGCCAGGAAAGAAAGGGCAAGTCTCACACCTTCCATGTGATTTCCTTCTGAGCCAGGTGCCGGGAAAGCTGGGAGCACAGTCACAGAGCCACTCACACTGCGAGACATGTGCGGGGCAGGAATGAGTGTCGCCTCAGCGGCAGCCTGCTTCTTCCCAATCATATGCCCCAAACTCTGAGCTGTGGTGGTCTCATCTGTCACCAAGTGGCAGTTTGCCAGCCTCAGAGGGTTACAGCTTTCAACAGGATTGTCACTGTCATCCCTTATACCAGCACTGCTGCCAGACCACCTGTACTCCAAAATGCTTTCTGCAACTTGTTCATCTGTTTATTTGGTCTTTTTGAGACAGGATCTCACTATGCAGGTCAGACTGGCCTTGGGCTCATTTTCTAGCCCAAGCTGGTCTGGAACTTGCAATGATTTGCCTGCCTCAGCCTCCCAAGTGCTGGGATTATAGGAGTGTACTACCACGCTCGGCTCCTGCAGTTTCTTTTCTTTTTTTTCTTAAAGGTTATATAACAAAGAAACAAAAATGCCCACTAAATACCTCAACATTTAAGGATCTACCATGTGGAAAAATACTATGCCAGGTGTGGGGCCTGTTGTGTAAATGTGAAAGGAAGGTGGAGGCAGAGGGATGCAGGTGGGGGACAGGCAGACAGCCCCTGTGGGTACAAAAGCAAGGCTGGACCTCTGTCCACTTTCTCCCTGTTCTCTGCTTCCTCCCTCCCCAGCTGCAGACACCCCAGCGCACAGTGATCTGTCAGGAACTCTGGACTCTGCAACCGAGTGTCAGAGGGATATGGCATCTTGTTACCATCTCACTGGGGTGGGAGGACTGGATTCCAGAAAGAGCATCTGGGGGTCTGGAACCAGTCTCCTCTATCTCAGAGCCCAGGCAGCCATGGCAGGAGACTGGGGAGGGGGTGCCCTCCAGGGACAAAGAGACAGGAGCACCGCTGGGAGACCATGGCATGATGACCACCGGCGTGACGGCCAGAAGGACTCATAAGCCCACTTGGTGTTTCAGGACAGGGTCAACCACAGCACACCAGGGCAGGACATGCATGTGAACAACGGAGGGCGAAACCTGGAAACTCAGGGACTAAACTGACCCTGGCCAAGCAAGGCTCCTTTACAGATGGGGACAGAGAAGAGAGGACCTAGATCCTCAATGGCCCGGGTTGTTGAGAGATAGAAGGCACCGGGAGGGCCGGTGCGGCGGCTCACCTGGATTTACTGACAGGCCAAGTGGAGGCAACGACGGGGTGAGTGGCTGTCATGGGGTAGGTGAGGTCGGAGAGTGGTGAGGGGGGAGGTGAACGGAGGTCATTGCCGGTCGCCCTCCGCAGGGTGCTGGCCTGCAGTTATTGACATAAATAAAAACTTGGTGGTCTAAAAAAGGTTTCCGTGGTGAAGAGGGAAAATAAAAGTAAAATAAAAAAAATAATAATAAAATAAAAAATGAAAGAGCCCAGATAGGATGAGGGGATAAGAGGGGAAAAAAAGAGGGAGGTAGAGGGTGGGAATGGTAGAAGAATCAGAAGAGTGTTGTTGGTTAGAAGGAAAAAGGAAAGAAATTTAAACAAAAATCTCAGCACACAATATAGCTTCGTGTCGCTGCCCCAAGTGAGCTGCACAGACACCCCAGCCAAACTTTTCTTCTGCATGAGGGTCCTGGGCTCTCACTCTCCCTGGACCCTGCTCCCACCCCAGGGGTGCCGGTGGCTCGGCTCTCCAGAGGCCTGTGGCTCAGCCAGGACCTGGATCTACAGCAGGAAGGAGAACAGGCCTCTGCCAAACCCCAGCCCCTCCACCCAAGACAGCCCTGTATAACCTGTGAATCCCTAAGGAGGCCTCAAAGGCACCTGCTCCTCTGAAACAAGGCAGCTGGAGTCTCCCTCCACTTTCCCCTCCCCAACTATGGCATACCTACTTGGGCCCCGAGACCCTTCCAGGGATGAGGCCACACCCACCTTCTTGGCAGACAGGGCCAGTTTCTTGGCTGGTGGTGGGGACATGAGGCTCACGTGCTCGATGGCAGTACTGCCCAGGACAGGAGACTTGAGCTTCACCATCTTAGAATCCAACCCATTGGGCAGTGCTTTGGAGAGACCAGCGGTGGGGCTATTTGTTCCCTGAGAATCACTGACACAGGTCGCTCTGCCCTCAGGAGCCTGCGGGACCTTAGGGCTGCCGCTAGAAGAGTGCTCTGGGCTGGAGCTGGTGAAAGTCCCCTTCTCCAGGTCTGCATTCTTGTCTTCCCCCTTCAACCTGTGCCCACTGGCAGGGGCCCCAGCCAGGAGCTTTGGTGAGGTAGAGGAGACGGTGTCCCTGCTGTCCCAGGAGCCCTGCCGTCGGCTCCCAGGTTCACTGGTACCAGGAGAGCCCTGGGAAGTCCGGAGGGGAAGGGAGCAGTGCTGCGAGGCGACCTGCTTCTTCGCTTTCTTTCCATTCTCATCCAGGATGGCTGGCATGTGCACGGGTGTGTGGGCGAGTTTGGGGGTAGGAAACCCCAAGGGGTACTTTGTAGGCACATATCCATTCTGTAATTTTGGGCCTGGCACAGAGCTGCTCCTGGAAATGGGCACACCAATCTCCTCAGGAGCCTGCGGCTTCCTCATGGGCACAGGGCCTTGCAGCTAGAGGAGATTAAGGCAGAAAGCACCATCAGAGACCGAAGGTGTGCTGGTCAGGCAGCTGACCCTTGGCCAAAGAGGCTCCCAGAGCAGGGGTGGCCTCTAATGTGCAAACTTGGGACAAACTGCAGGCGCGTGGTAAAATCTGTTACTGGTCTGAGCAGACTCACTATTTCTCAAGTCATGTTCACACAGACATGCCATTTTAAGAGCATCTTTACTGGGAGAGGAGTATGTTGGCATCACGATTTGAGGAAAGATAGGCTGGGCATGGTAATGCACACCTGTAATCCCAGCACTCTTAGGAGGCTGAGGCAAGGGGATCACAACTTTGAGCCTGGCCTAGGCAACTTGGCCACTTAGTGAGACTGTCCATAAAAAAAAAATAAAAAGGGCTAGGGATGTAGCTCAGTGTGAAGACCACTGGTTCAACTTCCAGTATCACAGAAACACAGGACAACAAAACAAAACAAAACACCAGGGAGTGAGAGAAAACGAAAAAAAGTACCAACCTAAAGATAAATATTCCAACTGAAAACACCACCTAAACATAGCCATTTATTACAATGCTGCTGCTTTCTCCTGATCTTTCCTGCAGAGCTGCATCCCCGCTCAGTCTTAATGCTACTGTTGGAAGCGTCTTCACAGATCATTCTCCCAATAACCTCTTCGATGTCTGCTGGCTGCCACCATCTCCTTGTATAGTACTTTGTATCTATGGTACAGTTAACCATCAGCACCCTGTGCCTCCTCCTCCCAGCATTAAAGTCCGTGAAAATAACCTGCTCTGTGTTTATGTGCCCAGCCTAGGCCCTTCGCTGTAACCACACAGCCCCATGAGCCCTGCGGGCATCTCTTTCCTGCGCCACCACAGTCCTCCCAAGCTGCCCCATCTGTACACAGTCAGGGCTGTGGCTCAGGGTTACAATGCTTTCCCAGCATGAGCGAGGCCATGCTTTCAAACTCCAGTACTGCAACAAAACAGAACAAAACAAAACAATATAAAACAATTTTTTTGAAGATTGAAGGTTTTTTTGGTGTGTATGTGGTGCTGGGGATTGAACCCAAGGTCTCACGCATGCAAGGCAAGAACTCTACCACTGAGCCACATCCCCAGCCTGACTGAAGGTTTTTCTGTACCTTGTAGCCTACACCAATTTTCTAGAAATGGACTTAGTACACTAGTCTCATGAATTTCCACTTACTCTTACTAGCAATATTTATTTCTTTTTCAAAATATACAATAATTTGGCACTATTTTTGGCTTTCGTTATATTACCATTCGTATCCTTGGAGTATGCTTTGGAGTTTCATGTTCAGTTATTCCAATTGAACTCTGTTTAGCACTGTTTTGAGCTAATCCCCAGGCTTTTTTACTTCCCGAGGCAGGGTCTCATTAAACTGCCCAGGTGAGCCCTGAACTTGCAGCCCTCCTACCTCAGCCTCCCCATGTGCACACCTCTGCCTACCCCGTCCCACTTGGTGAATGGCATTATAAATGTTAGCCTTTTGTTCCAGTTTTTTCCTCTGTAATTCTAGGGAAGGAACCCAGAGCTTCGAGAATTTGGTGCATGCACCATACTAACTTAACTAAACTCCCAGCCCTTTGCTGCAAATATTTTAAAAATTTCATCATTTAGGGGATTTAACTCAGTGGCATGAGCACCTGCCTGGCAAGCGCTAGGCTGAGTTCAATTCCCAGTACCAAAAAAGAAAAATTTCATCACTTAATATCTTACACATAAAGCTTTAAGTTTTATTTTAACCAATGTATATTTCATTTTCTCTCTGCATTTTTTTCCTTTCTCCCCTTCTTCCTTTCTTTGTACTGGGGACTGAACCCAGGAACTCATGTATGGTAGGTAAGTAACCTACTACTAAATTACCTCCCCAGCTAGTCATTCCTGCTTTGAGACTGAGTACTGCTAAATTGCCCAGGTTGGGTTCCAACTTTTGATCCTTCTACCTCAACCTCCAAAGTAGCTGGGATTAAAGGTGTATGCCACCACACCTGGCTTCTCTCTCAATTTTAAATTTAGTATTCTTACATCCAGAGTTTAATTAAAACTCATTTCTATTTCCTTTTGAATTTTTGTGCTTATTTTTTTAATAGTTAATTCCTTATTAATATTGTGTTCTCATGGGAATACATTTTTCCAAGCACTGTAAAACTTTTCCATGTTTGGAGTAGTTATACATATACCGAAACTCACACGATCTTACAGTAAAATGACTATTTAATTTTAGTGTACTTGGAAAAACTATTTTTGAAACAAAAACATCAGCAGTAAGTGAAGCAGCCCTGCAGGTGTGCAGGCAGGAATGCACCTGCCCACAGGTATCTTACTCTGCTCCACAGTGGTCCTGCAGCCAGGGAGGCTTGCTGGCTTCCAGACCCTGGCTGCAGTGGCCACTAATTTTGCAATGACACTGTGTATTTTTTTTTTTTTTTTTTTAGGGTACTGGGAATCAAATGTAGGGCCTCGCACTGCCCAGGCAGGTGCTGTGCCCCTGAGCTACATCCACAGCCTGACAGTGTATTCTAATTCCAATGCCTATCCAAACGCTTCTAGTTTCATTTTCTTTTCTCCACCACTGGAAGGGAAGGACACATTTATACAAATGACCAAAGCAGGCCCCACTGACTGCATGTGGTTCACCTCTCCTGGGGAAGTGATGGCTCAGAAATGGTCAACCAGAGGGGCGACTCTGCATGCTCAACCATCGCGTTACAAGGAATGACTTGTTACCCTGATGAGAAAAGGATCCCTAACTGTTTCAGCAGCAAATCTCAAGTACACGATGACGACCTAAGGCGTTCCCTGACTTCATTTTGGGGTGTCAGCATTTTGCCACATAAGCCTCAGTGTTCCCTGCCCATACATATGTGTGTAGACATATGTATGCATATTTCTGTTTCTGAGCCATGTGAGTGAACTACCCCAATATGCCTGCATTGATTCCCACAGACCTAAAGCACACTCATACAGATCCAAGATCATACTGAGATCCCGGAGCAGGTACAAGCACTCATGCTCTCAGAGTCAGGGGTAGGTACTTCCCAGGTCCTCAGGACTCAGTCCACTGAGCATTAAAATTTGAATTTGCTGAGTCAGGCTCTCTCATCCCCGACCTTTTTTTCTCTGTACCTAATTACAGCTGGTGACCAACTTAGGAAATACCAACAACTGACACAGTTCCACCATCTGCCCACTATTGCCAAGTTGGCCAAAGGTCCTACATGCACGAGAAGACTCATGGACTCTTGAAAGTACCAAGGCAGAAGCTCCAAGAGCACCCCCCGCCACCCATCTTCCTCAACAGTACCTTTGCAGTTGTGGGCGAGGAAGTGACCCCGTTGCCAGCAGTCTTCTTGGTATGATCTGGAACCACACTCTGGCGGCTAGGAAAGGTAGAGCTGGCCCTGGAGATAAGGCCCTCTGGACTCTTCTTAGAGCCTGGAATTCTGTCAGAGCAAGGAATCAAGTCAGGGGAATCCTTATGCAAGCCCAAAGGCAATGCAGAATGCAACGGAAGCAGAATCAGGGTAACCTCAGCTCAGGCTGGTGTTTCTGCATTTCAGGTAGATGTGAAGAAGAAAATTCATCATACTGTGGTGATATATTTACACCCATGTTTACAGCAGCACAGTTTGTAATAGCTAAATCTTGGAAACAACCCAAATGCCCATCAACTGAGGAATGGATAAATAAAGATGTGTTTTTTCAATAATAGAATACTATTCAGCCATAAAAGATAAACTCAAGACTTATAGGTAAATGGATGCAACTTGAAATCATACTCATAAAGTGAAATAAACCAGACCCACATGTGTAAACATAGTATTGTCTCACTAGTGTGAGAATCTGAAAGAGTAAACAAGACTCAAAATGTATAATAGATATTGTGAATAGGGAAGAAACTCTTCAAAAGGAAACTGTGATGGGAGAAAGAGCAAAGGAAGGAAGAGAAAAAGAAAAAAATTATAAACACAAGACAGTTCAGACAGACAGTCATACAGCTGGTTTCTCTTGGTTCACCGAGGGCAAAAGTTTCGTGCTAGTGATCTAGACAGTGTTTCACACCTATCTCTTGTACTATGAACAACTACTGTGACTATAACAATGCTCGATGTGTTGATTATTGTTAACTCTCCTACTAGCCTGCATTGAAAGTATTTTATTGCTATTTGTTATTTCTGTTTCAAAAAAAGGAGAGGAAAAAGAAGAAAACCACCTAAAGGAGCCCCAAATGTCCTAACACACTCCTCTGAATTCTTGCCCCACTCTTCAGACAGCAGAGCCAAGAGGTCTTCTGGGGTTAGATTTTCAAGTCATTGATCAGAGAGCGAAACCTCCCTTGGGTGCATCTGAACACAAGAGGGAACGTGTAGCAGCAAGAACCTGGTACCATGTCTTCCATCAAGCAGGCTGCTAACCACTCTACAAAAGGCACACTCAAGACAGCTCCTTTGCCAGGTGTGGTGGTGCACCCCTGTAACCCCAGCACTTGGGAGCCTGAAGCAGGAGAACTGTAGCAAGTTTGAGGCCAAATGCCCATCAACTGAGGAATGGATAAAAAAAGATTTTTTTTTTTGGCTGTGTCTGGGATCGAACTCACAACCTCACGTTTACCAGGGTGGGCCATTAGCCAACTAGGCTAAACCCCAGAGCCAAAAGATGTGTTTTTTCAATGGAATACTATTCAGCCAGGGCTATATAGTGAGTTCAAGGTCAGCCTGAATCACAGAATGAGACTGTGACTAAAACAATAAACAAAACAGCTGCTCTGGACCCCCAAGAGCAACTTTCCCTGCCGGTGGGTCACTGCTCCAGGGGAAGACGTGGCTGCTGACTGCCACGCAGGGAACACACTAATTTGGAGCAATAATGTAAGAATATAGGCGAGTCAGGCTTTGTGTCATATGCCTGTAACTGCAGTACTCAGAGAGGCTGAGGCAGGGGGATTGCAAGCTGGAGCCAAGCCTGGGCAGCTTAGCTAGACCCTGTCTTAAAACAAAATAAAAAGGGGCTGGTGATGCAGCTCAGTGCTACAGTGCTGCTGGATTTCATTCCCAGTACCCACACCCACAAAAAAGCAAGCAGGCAAATAGCTAACATTTGAAACAAAATGTGTGCACATTAGAAGTAGCATCGACATGGGGACAGATGGAATCCCACTTTGCCCTTCTCTAAGGCTTCAGGTTCTACTAACGACCAGGCAGATTTGGCTACAAAGGGTCACCCCAATGGATATGCTCCATTTGTTTGACTGTAACTGCCCAAATGTCTTCTCTCCTATGGAATTCCCAGTCCCTCAAGGCAGGGAATGGCTCAGGAGAGTACTGGTTTGGCAACAGAGCACTAGTGGTGCAAGTGCATCTGGAGAGGGTGCAGGCTCCTCACCGCAAGTAGAAGAGCATGTAGGCCTGCTGATTCAGAACCACCTTGACATTGCTGGCGTGAACCAGGGAGTCGTTCATTTGGTACCACTGTCCGTTGCTTGCCTGGGCAGCACAAGGAACAGGAAACAGAACAATCAGTAGACATCCCACAATCTCCACTATTTACAAAGAAAGTGGTGCTAGTTGTTACATGTATCCAAGTGCTAACTAACTGCTGACCCCTTCTCAAAGTGTGTACTACCTGTATCACTCCCAATGTGGCCCTTAAGAATGTGCGGGGTCTTACTTCCTTCTCAGTAAGCCTTCTAAAGAGGACCAGGCAGACACAAGCACCAGAGTTTCTGCCAATATCTGGTCTCCAGGGAAAGCTTTCCATGCCTAAAGACAAAGGAGCTACTGCTCTAGCCCGTACACGAGTCTTAAGAACACCAGGCTCAGTAGGGCCAACTGTTAAAGGCAGAATTTCGGACAGCCCACTTGGGACCCTTCTGTCTCTCTCTCAGACAGAAGCTTTCTTTCTCCCAGTAAATATTTCTGCTCTTAAAAAAAAAAAAAAAATCACTGGGTGTGGTGGCTCATGCCTGAAATCCCAGCATTTGGGAGGCTGAGGCAGGAGGATTGTTGTGAGTTTGAGACCAGCCTGGGCTACAAAGTGAGCTCAAGGCCAACCTGAACTGCATAGCGAGACCCTGTCTCAAAAAGACAAAAAAAAAAAAAAAAAAAAAAAAAAAAAAAAAAAAAAAAAAAAAAAAAAAAAAAAAAAAAAAAAAAAAAAAAAAAAAAAAAAAAAAAAAAAAAAAAAAAAAAAAAAAAAAAAAAAAAAAAAAGGCAGAATTTCACTGAAGCAACAAGAACTTGAACACAACTCTAAAATATTGTCATTTCACAGAATAAAATGTGCAGAAACTAACTTTAGACTTGCATGGGCACTGCCAACCTGCCCAGGAAGAAGCACAAAGCCACTATCTAGATTGATCAAAACCTGCCAGTGCTCACCTTCACGTAGCAGTAGTAGTGCCCAGCATGGCAACTGTAGCCTGAGTGCACCAGCACGGCGTAGAGTCCATACATGACAGGGTCGCCATTACTCTGGGACATATATGGACGGATGTTCAGGAATTCTGGATAGCCTACATCCTGTTTGAAAAGTTCAAGGAAAAGGCAAATAATACTCACCCATGAGAGTAAGGATCAACTGGCCCTTTCTACCCACCATCACATGAAATGCCTGACTTGGCTGCTCTCTTAACAAGCCGGGCAACATGGGTATAGGGGAATACTACAGCAGAACACCCTCCACACACACTGACCGGCGGTCAGCGCTGAGAGACAGGCAGCCGACACGAGCATCGTGTTCACCTGACCTACAGGAAATGACATTACTGTCCCACTACATGACTGATGCTTTCCACTTCTCTTTGCCACAGATCGAAGCTTACTAGTTGTTTCCCAACTGCAAAGTGAGAAAAATAATTCATTTTATTTCCCTCTGCTCTATAGGAACACTGTTAGGAGAGAACAAAGACCACACTGGGTTTAAGTCTTTAAAAACAAAAGTGCAGCCGGGCATGGTGGTTCACGCCTGTAATCCCAGCACTTGAGAGGCTGAGGCAGGAGGATCATTGTGAGTTTAAGACCAGCCTGGGCTACAAAGTGAGCTCAAGGCCAGCTTGAACTGTATAGTGAGACCCTGTCTCAAAAAAAATAAATAAAAATAAAAAAATAAAACAAAAGTGCTCAATCAGTACAGTGGACTGTCCCAGAAGTTAAAATTTTAATGTACTGCGTCAGAGGCATTCCAGCATTAACTTACTCCAGAAATGAACTTTTTTTCCCTTAGGAAAAAATATTCTTAAATTATCTTTCAATGATAGGCAGTATGTCTGCATTTCTGCTATAGAAATACATTTTTGGTAGTATTGAACCCAGGGCCTTGCACGTAACAGGTAAGTGCTCTACCACTAAGACATGCCCCACCCCTTTTCTATGTTGAGACAGTCTGTTACCCAGGCTGGCCTCAGACGCGGGCTCCTGGGTAGCTGGGATCAGCCGTCTGTACAACCAGCTCACGAATCAAGTACAGTAAGTGGAGAGAGACACACAGATTGTAGTGTCTCACACCTTAGCATTCAGGAGCTCTTGACAGGGGGCAATGACAGCATGTATGAAATGCGCACGTCCAGGCCTCTGAAGGACCCTTTGTGCCATCGCCTGCATCTAAACACCACTGCTCTGTCTTCTGTCACCATCTGTCACTTTCACCTGTTCTTCAACTCCTTCATACAGCATATACATTTGTGGCTGACTTCTTTTTGATCAACATGATGTCTGTGAGTTTCACCTATAAATTTTTTCCTAGCAATGACAAGTATCAAAAGCCACTATACACCAGGGGCTCAAGAGCTTCAATCAAGCAGCCTAGTTAGACAGAGCCCCAGAAGTCAAAGAGATGAATGCTTCTCACACTGCACTCCACTGGAGAACAAGTTTTGGGAGGCGTTACAGAACACAAGCTCCTCAGGGCAAAACTACACAGACCTCCCTTCCTCCTTCCCTCCCTGAGTTAGCAGCACAGCCAGTACAATGTAACTACTGTAGTGTTGGCAAGGTCAGGGAAAGCATGACTCCTCTCCATAGGTCTAAAAAATGTCTTCTTAGAGGTCTAAAATGCAACATGCTTAGTGTGGGGTCTAATAAGGCCTGCAATTACTACTAATGCTGAAGCTAAAGCTCAGACAACGTCCTTGCCCCAGTGCACCTAATCAGGCTCTAACTACAGAATGGATCCTAGACTTTTATGAACCACATATATATCTTTTGCTGGAATGCCACAGTGCAAATTGATTTTTACTCTTTATTCCACAAAAAGCCACTGCACACAAGTGCTCCTGTTTTAGAGATCAATAGCACCACAGAGTCCAGTGTTTACCACATTGTTTTTCAAGGAAACCCTGGTACTCCATATTGGGAAAAAGGCAAGAGCAGGCAGACATTGAGGGAAAAAACTCCAGTAAGACAACAGCTCTCAAACTGCATTGTTCAGAATCATTGAGAGATTCTGAAGCAATACAGATTCCTAAGTCCTGTACTCCAGGGAAAAGCCAGGAATCTGTGCTTTACATGAAACATTCCAGATGACTTATGCCCACCAAGACCCACAGAGTAGCCTGCGATGCAGGTGAGCCCTCACCTTGGTGATCTTCCCCCCACTAAAGTTGGCAAAGCGCTTGAGGGAGAGGGTTAAGACATTGGATGTTCTGTGGATGGTGAAGCGCTTGCTGGCTGGAACCTTCTTCTTGCATCTGTGGAGGTGAAAGCAAAGGTATTAGAGGGCACTTTGAAACACTTGTGTTCATGCTATGTTAAAAGGAACAACTGCTCTAGGATAATAGAGACTTCCTGACTGAGACCTATCAAGAGGACATCAAAATCAATAGGTCCAAAGTCAAGAAAAACTGCCACAGGGCAGCAAAGACTAGGGGAAAAAAAAAAAAAGTAAAGACCCTAAAGCAAAATGACTTCACTAACCTGGAGACTAAATAAGATGTACAAAAAGTGGTTTTGGGTAATACAGGAAAGAATGAACCGAAGCAGATGTGGAAAAATGATAAACAGGTAAACAGGTAAGCAGGAGATGGAAGCAAACAAAGCCAGAAGACGAACAAAGGAAGCGGGAGGAAAGAGACAGTAGTGAACAGCTTCCAGAGTCCAGGACTAAAAAACAGTATTTTGGCACAGAACAAGAAATTTGAAAAGCAGAAACTGTTCTTCAGGAGTGACTGCAGCTTCACAGTGACCCGCGTACAAAGACATCTACCCAGTAAGACTGTGCGATGCTGAAAGGACAGGAGTGGTACCTGCTGCAACAGGAAGATGCCAGGGACACTTCAAGTTATAGACAGAAGCCACAGACTGTGTCTCATCTGAGAGGCAGAGTAGTGTGGTGGCTTTCTGCCACACCCTGCTGATGAGATTAGGAAGTCCCTTCCCCTCTGAGCCTCGGTTTTGCCACCAAGGCTAACATGTCAGTACCTGCAGACCCTCTAGAATAGTGACCAGTGCTGTGTAAGTTCATGTCTACTCCTCTGTGCTGCAGGAGGGCCATGTTTACGAAAGACTTACATACAGGCCATTTAAGCCATGTGAGTAAGGACCAAGGAAGTGCATGAAGGGTCCTGGGTCAGGTGACTTATTATATAGCTTTCTAGATGCTCTGTCTTTTGTTGAGAGCAAGGTGAAACTTACTTGGCACACATATAGGCATTCTCTCCACTCAGGACATCTGGTTTCACAAAAAGTTCCAGAGCGCGCACAATATTTGTAGCTTGCTGAGAAGGATAAAATGGAATAAACAGCAGGAAAAAAAGGCTGACTCAAGATATGCCAAATTTAAGGTCTTTTTCAGGCTGAGGCAGCAAATCACGGAACTTCACTTGCATAAAAACTGGCTTGTTAGCTGCCACCTCCTGGGACTACAACACCCACTACAAAGGAGGAAGGAGTCAAGCTGTGTCCCTTTCTAGCAGTGACAGGTGACAGCCATGAGAAGTCGGCCATGTGAATCAGTCACTTTCATCTAGACTGTAGCTGGGTCTGCTCACATGGCCCAGCAACAGTGAGCTAGAATAAAGAGGGCCAGCACATGGTGCTCCAGCAGGCTCTGAAGGAATGGCTCCCTAGCACAGCAGGGTCTCTCTCAAGCCTGGGTGGTAGGGTTGCCACTATTCATGCCTCGGGACACAAAACTCAGTTTCTTTCTTTCTCTTTCTCTCTCTTTCTTTTGAAAAGAATATCAGTTTCTAATTTATGTGGGATTCTAAGTATTTCTTTTCTTCATCTATTCTGGTAATACGCTCTCCTGCCCTGCCTGGCCCTCCGCCTCACTGTCCGGATGAAGATATGACCCAGAATCCCATATGTACCCGAATCTCTAGTGCCACATCCAGGTAGGGGTCGTAGGTGTCTGAGACGCTCTTGCACACGGAGCACTTCACTGTAACAGACAAAGAGCAGTGAGCAGCCACAACCATGAGGGGACTGCCAGGCTCCCCACACCCAGAACTGCCAGGGTAGAACTCTCAGCCTGCTTCTGTCAAAGAGAACCATCTGGCCAGGCCCTGGAGTTGGGAGGTGAGAAAGCCCCACACCTGCAGTGCTCACAAGATGCCAGGCCTCTCCATCATGGGTCTCATCTGCCACTGACCACTAACTGCCCTAGTGTGACTAGCAGTGGGAGAACAATGGTTGCACCTGGAGGACCTGGGCCAGCAAGACGGGAAAAGCACATTAACATGAGCACTGGCACTTTTCTCTACCTCTGCCATAGGGATATTGTTATAAATTAGTGGGCTGAGTGGCTAGGCAGGAAGCCAAGGCTCAGGAACTCCATGATATACTGGGTCTGCCCAGGAAGGAAAGAGCCCAGCCGGCCACAGACGCTCAGGGTTTTCTGGGTTAACGTCTAACAGGCTACAGCAGGATGGAGAAAACATCTTCACTCACCTCGTGATCTGAGATAGCCTCCAAAAATCTGATGCACCAAGGTGGTCGCCTGTGTCTGACGATCCAACCTGAAAAGGAGGTAACCCTCTGAGAAACGACACTAGACAACATGGCTGTGTTTGAGCCAGGCTCCCCAGCCAGTGACCAAGCTCAGTGTGACACCAAGAAAGCCCACCTGCCCTGCACACTGAGAACCTGCACCTCAGGGCCCAGCAGGGCTGGAGAAAGAGGCTCTCTGTAGAGTTGCCCCCTCAGAGCAGGTAACCTGGCTACACACTTCACAGAAAATAAAGTGTAGAAAATTACCTGCGCCCTCATGTAGTCCTATCCTTCCCTTTGACTCTCAATAAAAATCGAAATCTGGGGTGGGGCTGGAGGCCGAGCCCTCCCTGGGCACTGGGACAAGAGTGGGTAGGATCAAGGCTGCATCTTCACACTCTTCTCAGCAAAGGACAGTAGGGTCATGAGGGCCCAGCACAGATCTCTAACTGGGACCCTGGACAATTCCGAGCTTCAGTAACCAACCAGCCCTGCAGAGCTAAGAGCCCATGGTCCTCCTGACAACTAGCCTGCCCCAAAGAGCTAGGAGCTCACAGTAGTCCCAAACGGCGAGTACGCACTTCCACTGCAGGTACCATTTGCTACCTTCCACATCTGCTCTGCCTCACCACTCTGAAACTGTCACCAGGGCACCAGGCCCCAGCTCTGGAGTCTTTTCTTTAGCGAGCATGGCTCTCAGAGACTAATGGGCCCTTTCCTGGCTTCTCATAGGCATCTGTCTCTGGGCCAGGGGCTAAGTGGCCCATGTGGATCCGTCCACACACATATGGTTTCTCCACCTTCTGCAGAGCCTGCTGCTGGCCCAGGACTTTCCTCACTGCAATGTTTTCCAGACTGGCAGCTCCAAAATGTCTGGAGGACATTTTTACTTTTGCAAAGTTAGGAAATAAAAAGCCAACTGCCGCGACCTACTGTTAGCACCAGTCATCAAAAGAAGGGCTATTTTAACTCCAAATAAACCAGCGGGAGGAATTTCAGGGCACTGCACACCTACAAGCAGCCGCACATCACAGCAGTGGCCCAGTCCCAGACCCCAGAGAAGTGAGAAGCAGAGCACAAGTCCCACAGGGCCCACCCTAAGCATCACGGGCAGAGGCAGCGTGACCACCAACATGAGGCCAGATCCCAGCAGCACGCTTCCCTCAAGATCCCATATCACACGACCTGGGCCAGCCAGGACAGCTGGAGAACAGTGAATGAGGGGAGGAAGGCTGCGAAGGTCGACCCCAGTCAGCTGGTGTCAGCAAAAGCACTACATAGGCTGGAGGCTAGGTGGGGAAGGACAAAAGAGGGATAGGCAGGATTTCAGAAAAAACCCAATCAGAGGCTGCAGACCCTTCTACAACCCAGAAAAGGCCTATAGTTCAAGAAAATGCCCTCCTTGTGCTGACAAAGGAGGGGCGGTGGCTTCAAAATCTTGAGACTGACAGACAGGGCCGGGTATTTAGCTCAGTGGCATAAGCGCCTGCCTGGCAAGCGCAAGGTCATGAGTTCGATCCACGATACCAAAAAAAAAAAAAAAAAAAGAGAGAGAGAGACTGACAGAGAGGAAGGTGGATTTAGCCAAGGCACAGAGGCTAGGGTAGAAAACAGCAAAAAACAAGACACAAAACATTCATCAGATGAAATCTATCCCCAGGAAGCAGGCATAAGAGAACAAGACAACTTCCACTCTGAATTAAATATCCTCTGACAGCAGTGGGTATATGAAAAATCACTTTGAATAAAAAAGAAAACAAAAAATTTTTGAGACAGTCTCACTATGTAGCCCAGGCTGGCCTCGAATTTATAGTAACCCTCCTGCCTCAGCCTCCTGAATGCTAGAATTACAGGCACGCAACGCCCACCCCTGGCTCAAAACTTTTAAACAATAAAAATAAAGAGAGAAAATTGAACTCAGGAGGGAAACAGAGGTTTTCATAAACGCATCAGAAATGAAGTCAGTATGCCTTGGACAATATGTCCAAGGGAGAAAAAGATTTACAAAATTGATAAAGCACTACAAAGCTGGAAAACAACCAGGGAATTAACACACAGTGAAGACAGGGTATCCAAAGGAAAGCAGCTGAAAGGGAAAGCCAGTAATAAGGGAGTACAGGAGTACAATGTAACAACGAGTATAAAATTAGAACAAAGGAAATCTTCCAGAAGCTAGCAAAAATGCAAACAAACAAAACACTACCACCAGTAGGTTATTGTAGGAGAGTGACCTCCCAATTGGTGCTGAATGTCATCACAGGAAGATCACTCTCTCTGGTAACAGAGCCGTTGGGCCACGCTGGGCAGCATGACATGCTGATTTATAAGCTGGCCTCGTGGGTGGACTGCCACACATTTTTAGACCACAGCACTTGAAACGGTACCAACCCAGAAGCAGCAGTGCTCAGACACTAGTATTCAGTGATTTTAGATTAGTGATGCTTTTCTGTACATATTTCAAGGGTTAATGTAGCCATAGATTCAATTTCTAATTTTCCTTGGTCAGGTGATAATGTGGCCTACGGGAAAATAAGATAATCAGCTATAAGAGCCAGGCCAGGTAAACCATCAGGCTTTAAAGATTAGAAAAAAAAAAAAAAAAAAGGCAGTATCACATACTTATAATCTTGGTATTGGGGAGATCAAGGGAGGATGAGTATGAGTTTGAGAACAGCCTGGTCTACACAGCAAGTTCAAGGCCAGCCTGGACTACATAATAAGATACTGTCTGCAAAACAAAAAAATGCCCTATCCTTAATCCTTGAGGCCTCCCTCCAAGCAAAAAAAAAAAAAAAAAAAAAAAAGCAACTAACTATAGCATCAAGACAGTGACACCTCAAATCTGGGCAATTCTGTGCACTGCTGTTCTTGAGCATGCCTGCAGGCAGGCAAACTGACATGAGCACACAGGGAAGCCCAGAGAACACCAGCAAGCACTGGACACCTGAAGCAACCTATGACCAAAAAAAGAGGGACAATGGTACAGGGAAAAGACACAAAGCCTATCTATTCCAGCAATAAATGATGCACGCTAGAGTGACAAGAGAGAAGAAAGCTGAAACTGACCAGCCAGCACTCAAGGGCTGAGAAAAACAGGACCAGGGCACTTAAAAAAGAGGAGATACATGAAGAGAGTCATTGAACAAATATGCTGATCTTTCCAAACAATAAAAGAAATTTTAAAAATAGGTAAGCAAACAGAAAAACCACAGTAAACATGCCATCTATAATAACTGTGAGATATAATGAGTTGAGAACAACCTTTTCAGTCATACAATACACCAAAAGGGCTTGACTTATCTATTAAAAACGTTAGACCTGGCCTCTGCAGACCAAGCCTTAGGGTGCCTAAACAGTGCTCAGAGAGGGGTGGGATGAGCAGAGGTGTGTGGGCAGCAGGAAACCTCCCAGAGAAGGTGTTCCAGCGCAGGCAAAGGACAGGGCCAAAAAGTACAGATTGGGACAAAGACACTTCCTAACACTAGGGCAACAATTCTCAACTAAGACAGGGCAGAGTGAACATCCACTCCACCAAGCGCCAGCACAGAGAAATCACAGCAGCTGCATGGGCTCAGAGCACCAAGGCATAGGAGGAGGCAATCATGGACACAGCCAGAAGGTGAACGCAATGCAATTAACCACACAGCTCTTAAAGACCCAGACGGCAAATGGCATACTCTGACAGCATAAGAACAGTCTCAGAGGCACAAATCACACAAACTGACTGTTTATTTACCAAGTCACAGGAAAACACAGGAAGTTCCACAGAAATGTAAACACACTTGGATCATGATACAAGCAATACCAAAATCACTACCACTAGCAAAAACCAAAAAGGGCTGTTCACCTGCCAACTAAGTGATGCTCAGCCATGGAAAGCTCACCCTTGTGACATTTCGCTAGAGACCCTGGAAACTCTCATGGATGGGTATTCAGCGAGCATCCATCTCTCTTTGGCCATCCAGCTCTTATCACACATATGGCTGCCATTCCCTGTCCACCTCTGTCCAGGTGCTAGCCAACACCTCAGACTACACACCTGGATTTCCTCCCCACAAGAGCTGCAAATGCAATCCGCTCCACCCACTCAGTCCTCCTCAACGTCTTCCACCAGCAGACACTACCTAACTGGCCTGGGCCCACGTGTGGGTTCCCGTCCTAACCTCTCGACTGGACCATGTCCTGTGCCAGGGTCAGCCAATACAGCAGATCCTCACACTGCACTGCAGGGCTGAAACACCACACCTGCCCCAGGCTCAGACCTTCCTAACTCTTCCCTCCTGATCTTCCCTGATGGAAGAGGCTAGACTACCCCAACCTCCCATGGCCCAGATGTGCTCTCCAGTCTTTCCAAGACTGTGCTTCTTCTCACAGGATGAGGAAATGCTGCACCATAAGCTCCTTAGACATATGGACATCTTTAATTTCTAGATCCTCAGAGCTTAATTCAGTGTCAGACATACAAGAGGTCAACACACAACTGCTGGAGAAAGCATCTCACCAGAAGATGGCACATAAAAGGGCAGACCAAGGTCCCAGTGTGAGCAGGAGCTCATGTTCCTGGGAAAGGAAAGCATGTGACTACACCTTTGGAACTGGCAACCAGCAACCAAGAATCTGGTAACAAGTTTTTTTCAGGTAACTTAGTTTTCTTTACACGTGGTTTATTTACCTAAGAACCTCACCCTCTGAACTAGGTGGTATTCCCATTTCAATCTCTCACTGCTACAACTGAACTGTTCTAAGAACAATCTAGACTTTTCCTGAGCTATTTCAGGTATTTCCAAATACAGGTTTTAGTTCTCTTCCAAGCTCTGATGAGAATCAGGACACAGCAAGCCTCCCTGCCTGGTCTCGGCTGAACCACGGCCCCAGGCACAACACAGAGCACTTGACAACGATGGAAGATGCGAATGTGAGAACCCACCCCGTAATCCATGGTTACGTGGATATGTCCTACCCTTCCAAATCTGTAAGGGTGTGGTGGGACTATAAAACTTAAATCCTTGCTAACCTCAAGTTTTCCTATGCGCTGCTAAGTTCTTGTATAGAGATATAATTCCTACTACCCTGTCCTCTTACCACAACAGTAAGGTAATTTTAGAAAGATCAAGAGCCCACAACCAGAGTGCACTGCTTAAAGCTCTGCTGAATCACCTTCTTTCACTGGGCTGCTTGGGACAGAGCTACCACTCCTTGGCCCTGCCACCTGATCCAGTTATACTGCCCTTGGCCAGCCACAAGGATGCAGCAGGAACAACTTTCTCCCAGGGTGTGCCCTACTTGGGCTTTAGCAGTGGCCCACGCATACATGCAAATTCTGCCTCATCTGCAGAGAAGCCAGGTAGGTGAGTGAGGGCTGCTGCCTCCACTGTAAAGAAGGGGGCTGCTGTGGCCCTTTGGGAAGGGCAGGAGAGGCTAAGCACATACTTGGCATAGCCATTCAAGCAGGCCTTCTGCATGGCGTCGATGGTGTACCGGAGAAACTCGTGTGCATCTTCTTGGTTCCCAAAGCGGAAGTGGCGGGCAATCTCTGAGGAAGGAAGAAAGCGGGTAGAGTCTGCCTACCTCAGAGCCAACTGCTCAGTCACATGGGAAAAAGAGACCACCCTTTTACAGCACAATGTGAGGGAGCCAAGCACTCTGCATTATGTTGGACAGCCCAAGGTCTATTCAAGGTGGCAGTTAATTGCTCAGTGAGACTGAAGGCTTGGGCTTGGCTGGGTGCAGTTTCAGCTACTGTGGAAGATCAATGGAGCCCAAGAGTTCAAGGCAATATGGCAAGATGCTCCCACTCCCGAAGAAAAAAAGAATGTAAAATTCCACTGACGAGTTAGCTTTCCAAGAGCCAGCACAGGACTCGATGGAATCTAACCATGTTAGTGCTGCAGTTTAGGGTCCAAACAACCACGAATCTATCTCTTCTACCAAGTGACTGGGAAACCAGTTCTCCATAGCATGTGAATGCTCAGAAAGGAGTTGGTAAATTCCCATCCTCCTCTTCTCCAGCTGTCCGTCACACTCACCTGCCAGCCTTAAATATGCCACCTGCCCCCTGCCTGGTCGAAACTCACCTTCCTTGAGGCAGGAGCTGTGTCTTACCAGGCCCCGAAGCTTGCCTTCAGTGCAACTCCCCAGCCCACATGCACCTTAAGTACCTTGCCTTTGGTGTGCAAGGCTCAATGCGCGACTGTTAGCTAATAAGGATTCCTAAGACTTTCATAACATTCCCCTCCCACCAACTCAGCAGCAACAACTCCAGAGCTAGCATTTGGCGGGCACCCAAATCATTCTTACTTTTTAGGTCACGGATGAAGGAGACGGGCTTGATAGCATTACCACTGTTGGCAAAGGCCTGGACGATGTGGTTCTGCATGACGCACAGCATGCAAAAGCTCCCCTGGTGACCTGTTTACGAAGTAGTAGCGACATTAAGATAAGAGCTTTAGACAGCATTTCCACCCAACACCACTCTGACAAGAGATGTACAAGCAAACAAGGGTAGAGCAGTCTGTGACAGGCCAGGTGGGTCACAGAGATCCCAGACCAGACAAAGATTTGTGGACTGCCAAGGAAACAGTTTTCTCTGCTGGAAGCCATTCCAGGGCCACGACACTTCACAGCTATAATTCTAACACTCTCACACAATTATTGTCCTGTTTAATGCCAGTGACCTGTGTGAGATCCTTTTCGTATTTAATATATAAACACACACACACACACACACACACACACACACAGCAGTACTGGGGATTAAACACAGGGCTTTTGTGCTGAGCAACCTCTGTGGTACTTTTTTGTTTTGAGATAGGCCCTTGATAAATCATTAAGTTGCTTGGGTTGGGCCCCAACTTGCCATCTTCCTGTCTCAGCCTTCCAGAGTGCTGGGATTATAGGACTGTACTGTTCAGCTGGCTCATTAGTATTCTTTACTTACACAATGATTAAGTCCGATTTTCACATGAGGTTTAGAAAAATATTGTCTTTATAAGCCACAATATTTTAGGGCTTCCTGATGGTCCCTCAGTGAGAATTTCCACTCTATTGCATTTAGTAAAGCTCTTAGTACTATTTAGCAAGGACTGAAAACTCTGTAAGGCAAAATCAGCCATAAGTAATATATAATAGGTGCCAGGTGTGGTGGCCTGTAATTCCAGCACCAGAAGGTGGAGGCAGGATCACTAGGACTCTAGGGACAATATGGGCTACGCAGTGAGTTCATGGCCAGCCTGAACCATAAAGTGAGATCCTGTCTGAAAGAACAAAAAACAAGCTGGACGTGGTGGTGCAAGCCTGTAGTCCCAGCGCTAGGGACACTGAGGCAGGAGGAATGCTACAAGTTCAAGGCCAGCCTGGGCTACATAGTGAGTTCAAGTCCAGCTTGCACTACAGAATGAGTGAGACCCTGTATCAAGAACAAAAAACCAAACCCATCACCACCAAAAATATACATACACAGGGGTGCAGTACAAGCAAAGGCCATGGGCCAGAGTAGCTTCTGTATACAAAACAGCTGGTCCTCACAGGCATTAGATCAGAGATGTACAAAGAGTAACACTGCTCAGCTCTACTGCATTTTAGGGGTGTCTATCGATAAAATGGTGTAACAGTTCACACCCCTCAACCCCATTCTCCACATTCCTTCATCCACGGTGACCACTAACCTGTTAGGCAATTATTATTTCCAACCATGCATTTACTGTATTAATTCAGGCTGCGCAACCACAAATGACGAATGGCACCGTGGCCACATGTTTATAAGCTTGCTCTTGTATCATGCAGCTAGATACTATGTCCATTAGTAATCTGCTTTCTGAAAATCTGCATGGACACAGCTCTAATCCTTCTAGTCACATCGCTAGAGTATCTCACTGAATGAACAGAACAGTCTGCAGCTCTACTCCTAACATGTGCAGCTCCTCAGCTTCTGCTTTCTTCACTGGATGTGAAGTTATTTAGAGCTATACAAGAGGCCGCAGTCCTGGGCTCTGCCTGGCTCCACCTGTCCTGTGTGGGCCCATCTTGTAATTCACAGGCCCATTCTGTGGATGGACTCTCAGGGTGCTGTTTGAAATGTCTTTTGCTGCAGGCATTTTATTTTACTTTTTTTGGTACTGGGGATCAGACTCACGACCTTGTGCTCACCAGGCAGGCGCTTACACCGCTGAGCTGCATCCCCGGCCCACTGTGGCAGGCATTTTAATATACATGCCAGATCTTATCTGTAGAACTGTGGGGGTGATAGGTTTTGTGAAAGTTAATGCCAAACTGTTTCCAAAAGTAGTTACACCAGCTCCAACCAGGAGTATAAAAAGAATCTCAATGCTGTGCTCGCTTTGGCAGCACATATACTAAAAAGAATCTCAATGCTGTATCCTCTCTGACATCTGTAATGTCACATGTCTGAGTTTTTATGATTAACCAAGGTGTACAACAGTATCCCACTGTGGTTTTCATGGCTTTTCCCTGAAGACTACCAGGTTGAGCATTGCTTCATGCTTCTTTGACCTTGAATTTCCTCTTCTGTAAAAGTCATTCCTAATTTTATCTATTTTTTTTAACAAACTGCCTTTTCCGTTAATTTACCATTTTTCATATGCTTTTACTATCAATGCTTTGCTGATTACATGCCCCAGGTTTTGTCTCCCAGCTTGCGGGTGGTGTTTAAATTTTCTTTAATCTTTTTTTCATGAATAAAGGTTTTTCTTAATGCAGCTAAATGACCAGACTCCACTTCTGAGTCTTGTTTAAGCAAGCTCCCATCCCAAGATTGGGAAGGTATCTACCCACATTTGTTATACATGCAGTTGCATTTTTGATACTGTTTTTCATCCATTCTTTCATAAATGATGTGAAATAAGGAATAAAACCAAATTTTAATTAATTTTAGTTCCCTGTAATAGAATGATGGATCCAGGTACATATGAAAAACTGGTCCGCCACTGTACATCCACATACATGTGGGTGTTTCTCTGGGCTCCTGCCTCTGTTCCACTGATTGGAACATCTGTCTTGGATCTAACACTATAACATCTTAATCTGTTGCATTATAATAATTTATGTTTCTATAGTTGGTAGAATTTATCCCTTCTCATAGTCATTTTTTTATGAGTGTCTTAAAGAGGCAGGAGTTGGTGGGGAGGGCTGCAGCTCTGTGGCAGAGCGCTTGCGTCACATGTGCAAGGTCCTGGGTTTCTAGCACAGGAGAGAAAAAAGTCTCAGTGATTTTTGGACTTTTATTTTTTCTGTATAAATTTTAGAATCAACTAAATGTATATTAATCCACACAATCTGAGAGCCAATATCTTTATAAGTGAGTCTTCCCTTTGTGAAGGCAGCCATCTCTCCCATTTAAGGTCCTTCAATAAAGGTTTTCAAAATACATACAGCTAAATTTAGGTCTCCATTTCACTATGTATATAGCAAATTGCCCACTGTTCAAGATAGAAAAATTCAACTAAGTTTTTGTACTCTGATGTTATTTATACCTAGCCATGCTGCCAAATTCCCCTTGCTGAATCTGTTTTTTTTTTTTCCCCCATGACAGGTACTCACTATGTAGCCCAGGCTTCCTTTGAACTCACTATACAGCTCAAACTGGCCTCAAACTTTTGGCGATTCTCCTGCCTCAGTTGCATAAGTGATGGGATTACAGATGTGCACCACCACATCCAGCCTCAATTACTACATTCTTTTGGTTTCCTAAACAGAAATACTGTTTCAAATTACAATAATGTTATTCTCCCCTCCTTTTCCAAAAGCCATGGCTCTGGCTAGGACTAATACAATCTTAAAAGAAGATATAAGGATATCACACTTTACCATGGTTTAGAGTATGCTTCCAATACATTTTTAGAACGATGGCTCTTTTTTCTTTTTTTGGTTTTTAGGAGGAATCCTCTGTCAGACTAAGGAAATGCTCTTTTACTCTGCTGAGAGTTTCATTTCTTTAAAATACACATTATGAATTCCTCTAAAGAGGAAGGCATCACTTTTAGGTAACCTTTCTCATCTAAAGTCCCTTAATACAGTAGTTAATCACAAAGAGAACAGAATCAGCACTCACTTTTGTAACACTTTCTTTG
The DNA here is from genome assembly GCA_004027455.1 of Hydrochoerus hydrochaeris. Classification (NCBI taxonomy): domain Eukaryota; kingdom Metazoa; phylum Chordata; class Mammalia; order Rodentia; family Hydrochaeridae; genus Hydrochoerus; species Hydrochoerus hydrochaeris. Next base: position 165,619 of record PVLA01002494.1, read on the forward strand.
TGCTGAGCGCTATTCCAATCACTTTAACACAAGTCTGTGAGGAAGTTTTTAGTTTCTGTGCAGACCAGGGCCAGGAATGGGATGCAGACACAGCCCGCTCCAGGGCCACCAAGTGGAGTGATACTCACACAACCTGCGCTCCTAGGGTGAACAAGAGCTGCTCCTAGTGTTCATAAAACTGTTGCTGGCATTTGCCAAGTGTTTTTCTCTAGTGCTGGGGTTGGAACCCACAGTCTCTTGTGTAAGCATTCTATCTCCAGACCACACCTCCAGCCCTTGTCTTGGTGAGATTATACTTTTTTCTTTTTAATAGTTTCAACTTGGTTATCCAAGAAACTCATAGAACCAGCTAGACAATATTCTCTTTTCCTATTACTAGAAGAATGTGTAAAGCATTGGCAGGCTATGTTCTTAAAAGTTTCATAGAACTCAACTATAAAATCATGATAGCATGGTGTTATCTTCCATGGGGAGATTTTTTTAAAGCCTTGTCCTACTTTCTTTACTAGTTAGAAGACTCATCACGCTTGGTATTCTCTTCAGCTTTTGACATAATTTATTTCAGCCATTTTAATTTCTACTTGGGGGTATGTTTCATAATATACATACGACCTATCAATATAATAGTTACATAAAACAACTGGATCCTATCTTATCCCAGAAAGAATGGCTATCATCAAGAAATCAAATAAAAATAAATGCTGGTGAGGCTGCAGGGAAATAGAACCCTTTTTTACACTGTTGGTGGGAATCTAAACAAATATAACCACTACAGAAATCAGTAGGGAAATTTCTCAAAAAACTGAAACTAGAAATTCCATTTGACCGAGGTCCTTCCCTTCTAGGTATCGTTCCCAAAGTTAAAGACATCTGTTATGGTCTGGGTCTAGATATCCCTCCAAAGACTTATGTGGTCATTGCTGGAACTCTCTCAGAGGTAGCTGGATCCAAAGTGTGTGACGCTAGGATTAAGGGTGTAAGATTCCTGAATTAGTCTACTGGTTGGTTTGACACTACCCTAACCCAGCAGCCTAGATACAATATAAAAAGGGCAGAAAGATGATGTTAAAGTCTCTTGTTGTTCTGCTATATTCTGGCTGCCATGAGCTGTTTTCCTCTGCCAACCCACTCTGACTTGAAGCCAGCCAATTATAGACTAAAACATCTACAAACTGTGAGCTAAATAAACCTCTCTTCCTTTAACTTTGGGTGTCAGGTATTTTTTCTCAGCATTGAGAAAAGTAACTAAGACAACATTGTATTAAAAAGATACATGTACGCCCAGGTTGATAGCAGCACAATTCATAACAGCTAAATCTTAGAAGCAGCACATACATCCACTGACAGATAAAAGAATAAAGAAAATGTGGTATTTACACACAGTGGAGTACTGTTTTGCCATAAAGATAAACTTGAATCACCTGTAGGAAAATGTACCTTCAGAGCATGTTAAGTGAAATAAATGAGACATATAAGCTTAACTTCCACATGGTTTCTTTTATGAGAAATACAAATTATAAATAAGGAGCAAAATAAAAGATAGATAATAGGAAACAAGGAGTAGATCTTTCTCAAATGGGAAGAGATCAAGAGATAGAGGGATTCAGAAGGAAAAGGAAGAAAGGGAAAAAAGGAATTAGGATGCATTATGCACAGGTACCAACTCAATACAGGGAATGTAAACACTATGCACTGCAAACATGTATGAAAAATTTAAGTTTGTTTTTTTTAATCTCAAAAAAAAATTGGATGTATCTTCTGAAAGGGTTTTCAGAAGTTATCTCCACAATGTGTACATCCAATTTTTTTTGTAACTTTCGTGTAACTTTCACGAAAGTTAGAAGATGAGGGTCCCATCTGAGTAATTTGCTTGCAGGACCCATGCCATGATAGGTACATTTTGGGTCTGGGTACATGTTGCCAACTCCACTCCTAAACTACCATGATTCAGACAGGACCAGCTGTGCTCCAGAAAAAGGTTTCCAGTCCCACTGACTCCCATTACCTCCCCTCCCTCCCCTGCCCCTACTCACAGCTTCTCGCGTGTTCACGGGAGAGCAGGTAGTTGGCCAGTGGTGGCGTGTAGGTCAGGCACTGTACTGTGGCATTCAAGAAACAGGTGTTCCCCAGGTTGTGCAGCCCCGCGCCAACTCGGAAAACACGCTCCCACCTCAAAGACAGCTGCTCTGTGGGAAAGAGCACTTTCTGTGGTGCTGGGACACCATCGCTGCTGCTTCCAGAGAAGCGCTCACTGCCTGAAGGAGAGCAGGAGATCCGGAGGAAAGGGGCAAGTCAGTCCATGCACAGGTAGGTCTGGAGACATTCAGCCACATTTGCTGAGTGCACAATTAGCTAAAACACAGCATCCTTTGGAGGGTAAATGGGTTCCCACTGACTGAAAGGCCCTAAGAAGCCCATGTATAAACCCAGCCATGATAGGACATTCCAGACTACTCAGGACTAAAACTCAAGAGTCTTCTGGGAAAGAGAAGAAAAAATTGGGCCCTGGCACTGCAGTGTACTGCACCCCTATGCAGTTCATCCCATTTTTTTTTTTTTTTTCCTATTTTGGTTTCTTGAGACATGTAGCCCAGGCTGGCCTTGAACTCTCATGAATCCTCTTGCCTCAACCTCCCAAGTACTGGCATTACAGGCATGTGGCACCACAACTGGGCTATTTCCAAACCTTAAGGGATGGTAGGGAGTGTGTTTCAAGGAACCACCTAGTATAGATTTCTTTCTTCCCAATCCTGTATCAGGCCATCTATGACTAAAACCCTTTGGCTCAGTGTAAAAGCTACAATTCCCTGACCACATCCTGCTGAGTCTCTGGTTCATCCATTCGGTTAACACATAACACGGACCTCTATGCCAGTAGCCTACATACCTGTACCCAGTCTCTTGGCCTGTGGCTCATCTCCGCTCTTAGGGCGACTGGCTCCCTCCGTCTTGGGGTTCAGCAACACATATTTGCTCTTCAAGGACTCCAGCTGGTAGGAGAAGCTCTTGCTGGCTGGCTCAAACTCAATCTTTTGTAAGAGAACCTTCTTGGCCGAGGCAGCCAGGAGCTTCCCCAGCTCTGCATCCTCGGTTGAGTCCTTGCGGCCAGGCTTTAGGGCCTCCTTCAACTTATCAACTATCGGCATTGTGCATGCCTGTGGGGATAAGAAGCAACACAAACCTACAGATAATCAAGTCCAGGAAGGAGAACATCCTTCTGTCTGGTGGCCAGGAATACCAACCACCACAAAACCTTCCCTGGGTCAGCTGAGTCCTCAGAGAGGAAGTGTTAGGTAAGGAGACTGCAGGCCTATTAAGAGTTCAGGATTGCTCTCTGAAAAACAATAGTCCATGCAGACAGGGCTAGCCACACAGACTGCACAGTGATGCACTGGGACTCCACATTACTCCTGCAATGAGTGTTTCATCTCTGCAGTAAATTTGCTTTGAGTAACTACATGTTGCCCTTGGTGCTATTTCCTTCAACAGGATAGCAGGGGGTCCCAACATCTGCTCAAATACATGGAATTGCTAGTTCTCCTCTACACTCTGGTGACTCACACACCTACACAGCCACGCAGTACAGAAATCAGCAGGCAGGTCAGATGGGCATGCATGTCTGCAGACACGTACTATTCAACATGAAGGTCGCAGGTCACACAATGGCTACAGAGCACAAGAAATTAAGCTAGTCCTAACTGAAATGTGCCGTAAAAGTAAAGTACAAACCAGGCATGGTGGCACATGCCTGTAATCCCAGCACTTATGAGGCCAAGGCAGGATGATTGCCACGAGTTCAAGACCGGCCTAGGCTTCACAGTGAGTTCAAGGCCAGACTTAACTGTATAGAAAGACTGTCTCAAAAACCTTTTGGTAAAATATATCACCAGATGTTAAAGACAGTATAAGAATGTGAAACATTTTAATAATTTTTCAATTGGTTACATGTTGAAATTATTATATTACAGAATTAAGTAGTCAGATGTATCCCAAAACTCTACTCCAGAAACTCTTCTACCAGCTTATTAAATCATTCAAACTGATCATTATGGGTCATCTAATCCCATAGATTATCAAACAACTTTTTCTACAAAAATTTCCCTAGGGATAAAAATATATGTAAATATATTGGGTTAAATAAAAACATGAGAGGGCTGGGAAGGGGGTGTAGCTCAGTGGTAGAGCACCTGCCTAGCGTATGAGCCCTTGGGTTTCATTTTCAGGGAAACAAACTCAATTTCACAATTTATTTTTATTTTCCTAATGTGGGTGCTATAAAAATTTAAATTATGTCCATGGCTTGCATCATATGTCTATTGAACAGTGCATACACAAAATCTTTTTCTATAAGTGAAGGGTGAGCTAAGGCATGGTTGCACAAGCCTATAATCCCAGCACTTGGGAGACAAGGCCAACCTGGGCTACATAGTGAGCTCAAGGCCAGCCTGAACTGCATAGCAAGACCCTGTCTCAAAAAAACAATCAAACAAACAAAAAAAATCCAGCTAGCTGAAAGGCAGCAGGAGAGGATTAGTTACCTTGCTGCACATTAGGCCCTCACAGAGAACTAACACTTTCAGCACAGACACAGAAAGTGTAACCAATGGGAGGTTCCCGTCACCTCCGACCACAACACCTGTAGCCACCATTTTCCCTCCTTACCCTCTATCTCGAGCACTGTAGCCAAGACTTAGGCCATGTGAGTCATGATTCGAAAATGTGCCTGAAATCACTCACTCACATCAGACAAATGATGATTCTGATAACTAGTCCCCAATCAGCCGATCAGATGTATCCAAAACTCTACTCTAGAACTTCTTCCACCAGCTTATTAAGCCATTCAAATTTATCATTGTGGGTCATCTAATTCCACACATGGATTAAGTATCTTTTTCTACAACAATTTCCCTAGAGATAAAAATGTAAGAAATTAATTTTAAAATAAAGTACAAGTTACCTGATGTGAGGAAATCAAAAAGCCTTTTCAATTCAGGCATAATATAGGCCTACAATGCCAGCTACTCAGTGGGCCGAGGCAGGAAGATGGCAAGTTTGAGGCCAGCATGAACAACTGAGTAAGGCTGTTTGAAAATCAAATGAAAAGGGCTGAGAATAAAGCTCAGTGGGAGACGCAGAGCACATGCCCAGAAGGTGTAAGGGCCCAGGTTCAACCTCAACACCACACACACACACACACTCTTACACAAAGCTTTTTTTCCAATGAGATTGGCTAGGACAGCCCAGCAAAAGAACAATCACTATAGGTCACATACTGGCAACTCAGAAGAGACAAGACCGAAGAAACCTCCCAGCCTTACCTGGGGCGTGCAACAATGGCTTACTGCTTCTCTCTGAAGCAAGGAACCAGGTTCTTAAGGAACTGATCTGCTCCGGCAAATCTCCTCTGGACCTCGGAATTCACCTGCTCCTGGACTTTGGCCTGTTCAGTCACCAGTGCCACTAAGTGCAGTGTCCACAATGGGTAGTTCACCTGTGGGAGGAGCAGCGAGACCATCACCTGGCTAACTCTTGCAGCTGTCCCCGAAGTCTCCTGTCATGGGTGCAGTGCAGGAACTATGACCTTCTATTAAAAAAAAAGTTGACAGTAAGTTTAAAGGAGTATCTCCAGCAGCGAGTTCAGTACAAGTGCAAAGAACTGTGGTAACAAGGCACACATCAGTGCAGTGTCCATGGCATGAAAGCACTGTTCTCTGCTCTACCTCTTTTTTTTTTTTTTTGTGGTACCAGGGATTGAACGCATGACCTCACACTTGCCAAGCAGGTGTTTATGCCACTGAGCTAAATCCCCAGCCCCTCTGCTCTACCTCTTGACCCTAATGCCGGTAAGAAGACCACAGAACAAAACGCTCCATACACCTACCAGACAACTGAAGTCTAAATCTCACTTCCAAACAGCAAGTGATAGGCTTCTATAGCAAACACACACAAATGTAAAGCGGACAGCAAAGTGTGCACAATGGCCAACTGCTTGGCTTCTACCTCCTTTGCCCAAGTGACCTTGCAGCAGGCCTCACGCCTCTCACATCATTCATAAATAAAACCTTTCATGCCCTCCCCTAAAGTATCATGGAATGACCTCAGGATAAAGGACACACCTCCAGTTGTCTAAAAACTTTCCTCTAATGTCACTGGCTTTTTCCGTCAGGACTCACATCTCACACTAGACAGGTGATAATGACCAACACAGCCCACCAGTTTGAGTTCAGGTGCCACATCCCAAGAAGAAAAATAACACTTGGGAGATTTAACTTAGTTTCACCTGAGATAAATAACTTAACGAGCTCTAATGTATAGTCAGAGATCTGGAACATACATAATTTTTCCAGCTGTGACAGAAAAAGCAACGTCTACCAACTCCACCTGGAATTTTAAGGGATGGCCTAAAATGATTATTTCTCTGAGATGTATGAACCAAGGAAAATGTTCCTGTAATCACCAGTAGACCCTCTGATTTGCACACATACTAATGAAAACGCTTCACTCAGAAAGGATGCTTTATCCAGTCCAAATTTCTCTTAATGACCCAGACTGGCTTATACTTATCAAAGCATGTTTACACCTTTAAAAGTATTCAAACACAGCTTCCTAAATCAGAAATCATTTAAAGCCCCAAACCCCCAAATTCACTTTACCAAGTTAAACTGCATTCAAGACTCACAGAGTCAAGACGTGCTGGAAAGAGGGAGCCCAAGCCATAAGGACTGAGGCCTCCTTGGAGCTTCTTTGAGGGGGTTTTCAGGGCTCCGCAGAGCAGGGCATCCCGAGTGGGACGGGTTAGGACAACACGCATGTCTCCTTGGAGCCTGCCCTTGGCATCCACTGCAGGAACCGGACTGTGTGGGCACTGAGATGCTTCTTCCTCTCCTCCGTCTTGAGGATGCTATTCTAGCACCCGGGGCTCCAGGCGACAAGTCACACAACCCAACCAGAGCAACCTGCACCTTAAAACTCGTAAATACGCCCTGCCGGCGCTCTGTGTGGCCTTCCGTGACCGTGACCACGTGGAAGGTTCCCTTCCCCAGATCTCAGTGAAACGAGACGCGTCTCCTCCGCTAGCTGGCAGACTAGGTAGCGAATGCTCTCTCTCTGACTTTGAGGCCATTCCAAAGTGGAGTCCAGACCCCACGTCAAGATGCCTCCGTGGGCAAAGAGTTGCCCAACGCGGACCCAGGTCGCCGCCTTTCCCCTGCCCTGCGCTCCTGCCTGGGGAGAGCTCTGCCCTCCATCCCCATCAGGGTGCGCAGGCGACGCGGGCGAAGGAATCGGGGGCACCCCTGGGTCACCTCAAAATCCCCGCGAGAATCGCGCGGCCCAAGATCCTTCTCGGAAGCACCTCCGACTACTGCCTGAACAACACATCCCCGAGTCTCCCCGAAAGCCACATCCCGGGGCGGACAACGCTACCTCAGCGGGCGGCGCAGCCCCCTGCTACGGGGCAGCCCGGATTCCAGTGTGGACGACGCGGCCTCGCACCCTCCGGGGCTCGACACTCCGAGTTCCTCGAGAACGACGTATTCCTTTGCCTTCCCTGGGATTCCCTCTGGGCCCCGAGGGAGTACCTCAGGCCCGGCAGAAGCCCCCGTGTCAACCCACCCGGCCCCAGGTTACCCTCGGCGGCTCCTCAGCGGCCAGCGGCAGGAGGCGCAGCGCTGGCGTCTCCTCGGCCCAGGCCCTCAAGCGCACCATCCGGGCCTCCGGAGCCTCACACACACACACACGTGTCCCGGCGACGCTTAAAGGAGCCGCGTCCTACCGGGCACTGCAACCAAAACGGAGAGGTCCAGACAGCTTTAAGAGGCGGAGCTAGTTTAGGCCAGCTCTGTGGATCCGCCCATGTCCGTTTTACGCGCTCTTACGTCACCTCCGTGTCCCGAGGCCCCGGCAGCCCACGCGATGACGCAGGCGCGCAGAGTCAAGGCTGCTCCGCCCCCTTAGCCACAAAGCACTTTAGGGAGCCGCACTTCTGGGTCGGCCTTGCGTCTTGCTTGTGGCGGAAGCGCTAGGTGCAAGTTACGAGCGCGCCGAGTCAGGAGAGCGGTTCCACATTCCCTCCGTGAGGATGCGCCTAGGCCCAGCCACCGCGTGAAGACTCACGGAGGGCTCCCGCCGCGCCCCTGGCCGCTGAGGGTCCCCCTCCCTGGAATCTGTGTCTTTGGTAAACGAAACAGCTCCCGCGCGGAGAGGCGGACTGCTCCGTGCACTTCAGGGGTTCCCGGGGAGGCGGGTCTTGGGGTCAGGCACTTTTGGCTGTCGACCTTTCAAATCCTCGGAGGCCTCTGTGCATCTTTCCAGCCCCACTGGCCCCTTCCTTTTGCTTTCATCCTACACGACTCTACGTGAAGGTGTTCGTTGAGAGGTTGGATATTTGCAAACGTACCACTTTGCAGTAAAATTCCCTTGCCTCAAAGCAGCTTCATGGGCTTCCTTACGGTCCCACTCCCCCAAGGAGGTGGATAGGGTTTCCTGGCCTGACTTAAGGAACTCCTTGGGAATCACGGGGCGAGAGTAAACTATTTTCTCCAAAAGACAGGACACCATCGTATCTGTTGTCTTGACGGCTAAGTAGGAAGGTGAGTAGGAGTAAGGCGAGATCACAGATGAGAGGAAAAGAAGAAAAAAAGTACAAGCTCAACAGGGCAGGTTTATTTCAGAACAAACCTGAGAGGGACTTCACTGGCGCTAGAGGACCAGGCCAGCCACTCTAGTATAGGCTATGGGATCTTAGAGGGTCATGGGGAGGAGGAGTTAAGTGAAAGAGGCTTGTGGCTACCTGCCAAGAACAAGGCTTGAGTGAGAGCACAGTAATAACGGTTGCCCAAGGACGAGGCTTGGGAAGCACAGGGAGTAGTGGCTACTATCAGTATCAGGGCTGCTAGTGTTTTGAGACGCCAGGTGCAGCTGGCGGGGTGGGGGTGGTTCAGAGAGATGGCTGATCAGGATGGTGGCAGTTGTATTCCTTTGGTAGACAACCAAAAGGTGCTTTCATGCCCTTCCCGTAGTTCTGGGGTGAAGATGGACAGAGAGCAGATGTAACAGAAACAGGATTCACCTTGTGTCTGCTATGGGGTGACTGTGTTTTTGTTCTGAGACAGTGTCTTGCCTGTAGACCAGGCTGGCCTTGAACTCACAGTGATCCTCTTGCCTCAGCCTCCCAAGTGCTAGGATTATAGAGGTGTGCCACCACGCCTGGCTTGTCTCTCTTTCTTTTTTGCAAAAAGAAACCAAACCCCACTTAACCTGAGATTAAGACTGTCTTATCTACAAGAACACTCCATTAAGAGATTTAGTTTGAGGTTTATTCTTTTTAGTTTTTGTCTTTTTGAGATAGGGTTTCACTATGCAGTTCAGGCTGGCCTTGAACTTGCAGTGATCCTCCTGCCTCAGCCTCCTGAGTGCTGGGATTATGTACAGAACCATGCCCGACTCGAGGTTTATTCTTTGTCTCCAGACCACTTTTTCTATCCTGATCAAAGTGTTCTGTGCCATGAGGCTACGACTCAAAGGCAGTTCTCACTGTTCCATGTCTTCTGTAATGTGTAAGGTGACTTTGCCATAGTAGCAGGTTGCTTTGGAGGCTTAATTTATCCAGACCTAGATTTCCTCCTGTGGGAAAAAAAGTGATCCATAGCATATCTTTGGTTCTTTTAATAACAAAGTCAACAACGTTTGCCACTATTAAGGAGCTCATGTTTAGTGCCAGATTTTAAGGTGGCCACTAATCATGGCAACCCCAGAAAAAGGAAACGCTATACCCATTTTACAGGTGAGAAAACTGAGTATGCAAGATCCCACTGAGCATGTGGTGAAGTGAGGGTTTGGACCTGGGTCTGCCCTGCTTCAAGTTCACTCTTAACGGGATGATGAAGGAGTTGCCTAAAAGGCCTGCATAACTTGACAGTGTAATCTGACATCTGGAGGTTGTTAGGTGCCTTTGTGTACCCACATGCACATCCTTCTTCTTTTTCAGATTCCCTTGTGGTGGACTGGGGATTTAGCTCAGTGATGTAAGTGCCTGCTTGGCAAGTGCAAAGTCATGAGTTCGATCCCTGGTACCAAAAAAAAAAAAAAAAAATTTTCCCTTGTGGAGGCCCTCAGAATCTTCCCAAGGTCTTGTGTTTAGGTGAGCCACAGAAAAGTCTCCTAAAGTGCCCAACCTCAAAGGTCACCAGAGAAATACAAATGAAAACCACATAGAGGCACCTTTTATACCCACTAGAATGGCAGAAAATGACTAAATATTGCAGAGAGTAAGGAGCAGCTGGGAACTCCATGCAGCTTTTGGGAGTATAAAATGATGTCAGCATTTTGGAAAATAACATGAGTGCTTCTTTGAAGTCAAATGAACAGCTACCCTTGACTCCATCAGTTACTATACCTACTGTTACTAGGATCTTCAGGCCAGCCTGTCTTCCCTCCCCAGGCCCTGTCTGTGAAATCAAAAGTCCATGAACTGCCTGCTCGCTGGACAGCTGCCCCTGAATGTCTCATGGGCACCTCCAGCTTACCATATCAAGGGATGGGCGGTGTTCCCCTATCCTCCCAAAGGGTGCCTCTCTCTGTCCTGTTGCCCACTTCTACTGGTTTGCCAGTGCTCAGACCAAATCTTTTCCCCTCACAGCTGCTTCTGTGTCTCAGCAGGGCGCCACAGTTGGATTTACCAGGCTTCTTGTGAACTGGTTCCCAGGCAGGCTCAGCCACAGGTAATACTGTGAGGACCGGAGGGCAGATGAAAGGGCCTCCCTCTCACTGCGTCTCTGCCTTGCAGTCAGCAGAGCTTCCCGCTCCTCTAGGTCCCCTCCTTTGACTCTTGTAACATGGCCTCCAGCCTCTGTCCCCCCGTCCCTCCACTCTAGAGGTGCCCTGCCCATTGCTAGCCTCAGCTGCACACTTCTCCTAGCTGTCATCTCAGGGAGTTTGTCCCATCAGGTTGTAACCAATCCCTGCACTCATTTCCTGTCTTAAAAGTCATACACAGTGGTTCTGGTGATCTAACTGTATGACCTGCATCCTGGGGTCCTCTTTCTCCCTGTAAATCAGTCTACAAATGTCTGATTTTACCTCTGAAATACTCCCATCCATTTGCCCAAGCAAAGACCCTCCCTCGCTGTCTTTCCCATTGCTGGGATAGCCCGATGCATTGCTCAACCTGACAAATAGACCGGCATATTAAAAAGCCAAAGCTGAGCATGTTGCTCATCTTAATTGAAACTCTTCCCTGGCTTCTGATGCTGACTGGGACCCTGAGCTCCATGGCATAGACTAATGGCCCTTGGGGCCTGGGCCCTACTTGTCCAATCTGTCTTAGTACCAGCCACTTCCATTCTGGAACCTTCTGCAGGGCCCAATCCAAATCCTCAGTCCTCACCTCCAATCAGGTTGTTTCCACTTCAGTCTCAAGCCTGACCTTTGGCCTAGAATTCCCCTTCCTTCACGCCCTTCAGTCCTACATTAAGGCACCTCCTCCTCTGAGAAGTCTTCCTGGATTTCCTCCATCCGTGCTGTTACATTGGATTGTTCTATGGACTTTGCCTTTCTCCCCATCATGACGCCAAAGAGCCAAGACAATGTTTCATTCATCTGAATGTCCCTGGGTCCAGTCCCTAGCAGGTACACCGTGGAAGAGAAGCCAGTGAAAAATAAAATGTTTGAGATAAGACAATCGAAAAATCTTTAATCCTATGAGAGAAAACTGGAGAAATATTGATGATGAAGGGCAAAAAAAAAAAAAAAAAAAAAAACAACCACACACACAAAACCCCAACTATCCAAAGTTAACCACATTGGAAGTTATTTCAAGAAGAAGAAGGTACACTATCAGAGTAGTGATACTGTCGCCCAGTGGCTGGCTCCCTGCCATGGGGCTTGAGGCACAGTAGACCCGTGGATGGTGGCAGATGTGTACTAATTCCTGGAGAGGCCCAGGCCACATTTCTGATGGAAAATTGATAACTTCCCTTCTGACCTCCAGTCAGGAGCTTGGCTTCCTCCTGCCAAGCCCACCCAATCCGGACAGTGCTAGAAACTGCCCAGTTAACTTCCAGTCCCTGGTCTGGTTGAACCTTTCAAGGAAAGGTCCTGTGGTGGGGCCTTTGGGTCCCCTCTCCTTGGTGTGCACGTTTTCACAGATAGGTTCGGTAGTTTGGCCAAAAAGCAGCAGACAGGCCTTAGATTGCATGCAGGGTTAGGGGTGGCGCATTTGCCTACCTCCTTCCTTGCAGCAAGTTTTCTGTTTCTGAGAAGACCCCCTGCAAGCGCTGCCAGCACCTGTCCCCCTGCATTCAGGAGCTGTCCCCAATTGCATTGACCTTGCCTGGGTTTTTTCAGAGGCCGTTTCTGTCCTGGCTCCCCATAGTGCCTTGCCGCTTCTCACTCAGCAGGTCCCTCACACTCGCCTGCAAACGGGGCACTCGCTGTGTTTTGCATATTTTCTGTGCAGGTGAGTTTGGATTCATCAGGTTCCTTTGGTCTGTGATTTCCCCGGTTACACTTTGTGACAGCATTAATTTGGCCTGCTGTGTTAGTCTGCTTTTGCAAGCACTTGGCCATTTGTCTTTGTCTCTGGAACTAGATTATAGTGACTTCTCAAGAATATTCAAGGTGCTGGATTTTAAGTCCCAGTATGGCCTGGGTTTTGTCCCCTCCACTCTAAAGGTGCCCTGCCCATTGCTACATATTGCCTCATGACCCCTGGCAGTATGTAGTGGGCCGATTACATTTCTTTTTGCCTTGTCTCAGAATGTCAGAGTGAACTGCATAGAGGCAGGGGCTATCACCAGCAGCATCATCAAGGTAAGATGAGGTAATAGTGGAGTCAGATGTGCCCTAAAGCTGACAGCTGGTATCATCAGAAGAAGAGAGGACCCTAAGAGGGGAAACGTAAAGGCAGAGGCAGCACTGGAATCTTCTACAAGCTGAGGAATGGCCAAGGTCACCAAAAGCAGGAAAACACAAGGAAACATCCTACCCTAGAATCTTCAAAGGGAGCACAAACTGTTACATGTTGACTTCAGATTTCTGGCCTTCAGAACTTTCTGTTTGCTATTTTTTTTAGGTCAAGTTTCACTATATGACCCTAGCCAGCTTCCAACTCATGATCCTTTTGCCTCAGCCTCCCAAGTGCTGGGATTCCTGGCATGCACCAGCATACCTGGCCATGTCTCAGTTTTGAGCCATTTGGTCTGTGGCCATCTGTCTGGCAACCACAGGAAATTGATCCAGTCCAGACATCAGTGGGTCCATGGGCTGGAGGGATGAGGGTGAGGGGTGGAGTGAAATGAGGGCCTCTGAACGCTGTCACCAGTACCTTGCCACTGGTACTTTGCAGGAGGAGGTTTTCTTGGGGACCCTGGAGAGCCACATCTAATAGGAAAGCCGGATGCCACGCCGACAGTCATTTGCTCACCTGTGAGGAAAGCCTGCAGTGCATAGGTGAGCAGGCTCTGGGGGTCCCTCACATGCTGTGGGTGCGGCTGGTGGTCCCATCAGCTCAATGGGCCAGGGCTCGAATGAGATCTGCCCATCTGCATTGTCCCAGCAACCTGGCTAAGGTAAAAAGATGTAGGCGGTGGTGACCCCTGTGCTAAGGGAAGGCGGAGGGAGGCCCTCGCCCCACTGTCACTTATGGATGCTAACAGTAGCTGGCACACACCTGTAATCCCAGTATTCTGGGATGCTCAGGCAGGAGGATCTCAAGTTCCAGCCCAGGCTGGACAAATCGGGGACTTGGCAAGATCTTGCCTCAAAATTAAAAAATAAAAAATAAAAAGGGGTGAGAGTGTAACTCCTTGTGAAGGTACTGAGTTTGGGAAAATAATAAAGACCTCTCTCTGCTACCTAGCAGCTTTCTCATAACTTTTCCATTCTGTCTAATTAAAAAAAAAAAACAAAAAAAACAAATGGTGGTGTTTCTCAGACATTCTGCTAGCCCCAAGGATCACAGGCCACAGGCAGGCAGTGGCCAGGAGAGGGCACCACATGAAAACCTCACAGAGGAGGTCAGAGCACACTGAGATGCTTCGTGAAAGGCAGGACGTAGTTTGTAATTTGGTGTTAGTAACCCGTATTTATTTAGTAAATCTGTATTTAATACGGTGCCCCTCCCCACCAGTGGTTGGAGATACCAACCTCAGTCATCGGGAACTCCTTGCCTGCTTGGATTGGGTAGGTGAACCCAAGGGTTGATCCAGTCTGCCGGGTCCCCCAGGCTGTCAGTTGTTTGGAGGGGAAGCCCCTAATTCCTAGGTCTGGGGACACCGTAGCAGCCCCTGAGGCCCTGCCGCCCAGAAGCTTGTGCTCAGGCTGCAGGACCCTTCCCTGGGTGGGTTTGGCAGGACTTCTTTCTACATGGGGCTTGGCCCAGGGCTTCCCCTAGCGTGCACACCCAGGCACACACTCGCACATATCTGTGTGGTATTCACGCTCACTTTTCATGCACTCATTTCCTTTTACACGTCCAACTTATACACACTCCCCCACACCACGCTGACACTTTCAGAGCCCTCTTGCCTGCTCTTGCCCCACTACCCACCCTTCTATCACTGCTGCCTCCTGCCATGCCGCCTCCTCTCCCGCCAGGACCTTCACCTCGGGGCCCTTTGGCCTGATCTGCCATTTCTCTGCACTTCCGCACTCTCCTGCTCCTTTCTCCCCAGCGGGACCTGCAGGTGCTGTAGGAAGTGCTTGCCAGGCAGCCCCAGCCAGAGCCCAGAAGCCTCTTCCCTTCCTTGGGGGGAAGACCCAATGCTCTGGCACACAGTGTCCTCTTTGTCTCCTAAGATGACACCCCTTCATGTGACCCAGTGGTGCCAAACAGTAGTATGCCATGACTAACAAGGATGCAGGCAATGACCAGAGTCAAGTCTGCATAATTAAGATGAAGACTGATGGGGTGTGAAGATGGGGTGCCTGGGAGCTGGCTGTGGGAAGAACAAGGAATGAAGTTCTGAGGGGAGGGGGCAGCATGGGCAGAGGACTCCAGGTGAACCTGAGTCCAGAAGAGGTGGCCACCAGAAGGGGTGCTGAGTGCAGAGCACAGGGTGGGAGGCCAGGCTGGCTGTGCAGGAGACTAAGGCCAGGACCGCGCACCCTGTGGGCAAGGCCACTTGGTCACCACAGGTTACCCTGCTCTGTGGGTTCCCCAGAACCCTCCCCACATGTGTAGATGGTTCATACGTCATGATTTCTAATGTGATTTATTTTCTTAATGTTAAATAAACTGACCTTGTTACTTTGAATTTACACTCTAGAAGTTTCCTGAATACTGTAAATTGTCATCTGGCCTAGCAAAGAGGGGTTCTCGGAATCCTCCTTTAGGAGAAGCGTAGAAAGGGTAGGTTGGAAACATACTGCTTCTCACACATTGCTGGTGAGAATGTAAAGAGGGCTGCTGCTGTGGAAAGGTGGATCCTCAAAACACTAAACCCAAAAAACTACCGTAGAGGTGCCCAGTTGAAAGCAGGGGAAGGCAGACATTTGTGATGCTTTTAACAGGTTGGGGGACCTTTAAGAGGTGGGACCAGCCCTGGCCTCTGTGCTTTCTGGCTTCCTGACTGGACATGTGATCTTTCCTCAAGCCCTTGGCCATGACAGGATGCAGCCCAAGGGGGCCCTCACCAGAGGCCAGCTCAGTGGAGTTGCCTGACAGGCTTTCTGCCTCCCAAACTGGGCGTCTATGCACTGATTTAAAGTTGCCAACAAAACTTGCATAATTGTTGAAACTGGCTCACGGACACATGGGATTGGTTTTACCATTCTCTGCATTTGTGTGTATTTTTGAAGATTTCCATACTAAGAAATTTTTTTTAATGTCACATTTGACCTAAATACATAAATGAGTAACATGGCAGCAAGCATCTAAGGTGCGGTTTGCAAAGATGGAAATGTGGCTTGTGGGCTGAGATGAACCGCAAATGCTAGGGAGAGTCCCCCAAGTACCCCTCCAAGTTTTTGTGCTATTATCATAATATGTTACTGCTCCTTCCCCCCAGTATTTCACCATGTGGGAAAAAAATCCAAATATTTCTGCAATGGATGATGTTAAGTGGGCAGAATTTAATGTCTTACGGCACAGACATTGGTACAAACTTGGTTCCATGCTTTACTCCAAAAAATTTGTTCCTGCTTTTCAGGTGGTAGCTATTTAAAATGAAAAACAATTCTTCCAGCTGTCCCCCATTTTGCATGTAGGCTGGAGGGTGGGCAACTATTCAAATTCTCATGAAAATTATATTTTTTATATGTTGAAATAGTATGAAACATTTGGTTAGAATTTAAGATGTGATGTGCCCATCTTTCCCCAGGAGACGGAATGAAGTGGGGCGGGGGAGAAATGTGTAGGTTGAAGAGATTTGAGACACATTAACTCTATTTGCCAATTTTCTGTTACTATGACAAAATATCCAGAGTAGGTAATTTATGAAGACAAGAGATTCATGCTCATAGTTTGGGAGGCTGAAAGCCCAGGTTGGGCAGCTCCACTGCTCTGGCCTCTGGTAAGGGCCCTCTTGGGCTACATCCTGTCATAGCAGAGGGCATCCTAGTGGGGGCGGTGCTTGAGAGATCACGTGACCAGTCAGGAAGCCAGAAAGCACAGAGGCCAGTGCTGGCCCCATGTGCCCCGCCTCTTGAAGGTCCCCCAGTCTGTTAACAGTAGGACCCTGAGGACCCTGCAGGACACAGGCCGTATCTACACCATAGCATGGGTCATTTGCAACTGTTAGATCACATGTGGATCTGATTCAAAGCAATACACCATAAAAAGCATTTATAAAAAAAAAGCATTTACGAGACAGATGTCAGAACATTGATGATACCTGATGACAGTAATAAAATCTAAGTACACTTTTAAAGCATGCTAAAGGCATTTCTGGAGTGTTTTAAAAATGTGTGTTTTCAGACATAGGTGCTGAGATATTTATAAATGAAATCAGGACACGGGAGGAGGCGGGCAGGGAGAGGCTTCACTGGCTTAAAGGCATTTCTGGAGTGTTTTAAAAATGTGTGTTTTCAGACATAGGTGCTGAGATATTTATAAATGAAATCAGGACACGGGAGGAGGCGGGCAGGGAGAGGCTTCACTGGCTTTGCCTAAGTTTGTATGTGCTGAATGAATGAAGGAGACACTGTTGTATCCTCCTGGCTCTGTGCCCACTTAAAATCACGTTCCCAGCTGGGTACAGTAGTACACACCTGTCATCTCAGCACACTAGGAGGCTGAGGCAGGAGGATGGCAAGTTCAAATTCAGCCTGGGCAACTTACAAGATGTGCAAAAATAAAAAAGGACAGGACTGGCCCAGTGTGAAGGGCCTGGGTTCAATCCCAGTACTGAAAAAAGAAAGAAAACCATGTTCTCTCTGTCTGCCCTACCCACCTCCCACATTATCCTGTCAAAGCCCCCAGGTCTTTTGTCCTTGGACACAGAGGGAGCCCCTTCCCTTGGATGGGACAGGCTCTTGCTGGTGCTTGGTCATCATTCTCAAGCTAAAAATCAGCAGTTGTGAATACTGGAGACAGCCACACAGACAGAGCCGGGCTTCCGTTTGATAATACTGTTTATTGTCCTTTGACGGAGCAATCACTCAAAAATGATACAAAGCATCAGAGACATGCGCAGTCTGCTTGTTGATTTTCAACAACTCTTGTGTGTTCCCAGCTCAGGCGGGGGTCTCAGACTTCATATTCCAGCATGAACACATTGCTACCCCCACAACAACAACAACAAAAATCCGAACAGAAACAGACAAAATCAACAAAGCTTTAAATTATGGCGGAAAGTCCAATATTTCTTAATACTTATCAAGCAAAGATTTTTAAAACAACTACAATGTAAACTTCGTTTTTAAATATTTTGAGTTGCTTGCATGATGAGAAGAAAAGAGGGAGAGAAGAATGGTGCTTAGGAGATAACACATAAATTAAACGAGGCCAAACGGAGATACTTTGCAAACTGTGTGTGTCGCAGTTCTCTACTGTGAAGGGTATTTGAGTGGCTCCGTCTCTCGGCTGCCACCGGCACTTCCTCTTGATCTGTCTTTGTTGTCTCCTGCTGCTCAGCTTGGTTAGAAAACCAATGTGTTCGGATTGAATAGAAAGGCCACCTTTTAGAACCAAACCACTCAGAGGTTCTTTCCTTTGTAATAGCTTGAACCCAAGAACAAAAGACGGGAGGCAGGAAAGGAAAAGATTAGAAGAGATCTACTGTCACGGGCCAGCTACCACGCCATGCCTTCCACTCTGGGTCAGATGCTTCCTTGATGCAGTAACCGTGTCTCGAAAGTGCAAGTCTATCAGCTATCAAGGGTAATAAAAAACAGCACAGGAATGATCACAGCGGATGTCAAAGATAAACCAAAACATTTCAGAAGTCAGCAGAAACAGGAGCAAATGTTACATATGATATCACCATACAGGAAGCAAACAGGGCGGGGTGTTATATTGATGGGGCAGGGGTCTGGTGGTGGTGTATATACTGAAATCACATGGACTGGTCCATTATGACATCTTACCAACTTTCTATCACTGTACAGCATGAAAGTACCCTCAGGGCAGGATAGTCTCCCAGTTTGTCCTGGAAAGGGAAGTCATCAAGTTCTGTGCTGACCAGGTCCCAGAGGGCATAGGGGCTGCGTGCCACTCGGGGGTCAGGAGTCTTCAGTTGCTTTGGGGTTGCTGCAGGATAAAACAGGCTTAGAGGATGGTGACTTGGGAAGCATTTTGCAGAAGGGCCACTCCTGGGCTGTCAGGTTGCTTGCATTGTTTGTGCGCACACATACATGTGTTTACACAGTGTGTGTGTCTGTGTGTGTTTGTGCTCAGAGAAGCTTATCTTTACAACATCGGTAAGAAGAGAAATGAGATTCTCTGTGTTGGTACTGAGGAAGTTCTGCATGTGTGAACTCCCATGGTATTGGCATCAGAAAACCACTTTCCTGGAATAGGCAGGTTCCCTAGTTCCCTGTGAAGTGTCTTTAAGTGGGTAATCTCTGTGACATAAGAAACAGAAGCATACCTTGGCAAACCTGCAACTTGCGTTCACACATTGTCTAAGAATTCATCTTTTAAAACAGGCAGCAGCCTCCTAGAGGCCCAGAAAGAACTCAAAAGTGTCACGCAAGCTGCCCACCTCCCTGGGTGAGGCTTCATACACTTAGCTAATGTCACTTGCAGAAATCCACAGCAAAATAGTGACTGTCAGCCTTGGAGGGAGATTTCATTAAGCCTGTAGGACATAGCAAAACCAGCATCTACATCCTCAGTTTGTGCAAACAGGGAACACAGCCAGCCAAGCCGCATGACGTCTTGGGGAAAGCAAAGCTCTGTGGCTCAATCTGGCTCCCCGATGTCGGGTGGGAAGGAGACAGGAGCAACTGGAGAAGCTTGGGGACCTGAACAACCTCCCTGTCCCAGACACCTGCCCTGCAGGAAACCACAGAGGCACCCAGAAGGAGCCAGGGACTGTGGGGGTGGGGAGCTGAAGAGACTTAGCTGAAGTCAAAACCTGACTTAGCAGCTGTCTCTCACTGCACATCTCTGGGGGTCCCAAGAGAGGCTCCTACTGGCATTTTGTGGATTCATAAGACCGAGTAGGACTTCTCTAAGAATGAACTCCTGGGTCCAGGGTTGCTTCTGGACCTGGGGGAGTCCACGGTGGGCTCAGGGGAGATGAGGGGCACTTGCAAAGGGCAGGGACTGTCAACCTAAGCCAGAGAGGTGGCTGCTGCAGAAAGTGAGGGACATGCCCCTCAGGATGAAGAGGACCTGGTAGGCCTGCTACGCAGTCTTACAATGACCCCCAAAAGTTTCTGCAAAATGCACATTTCCAGGCTCAGCCCCAACCAGGCGACGGAGACCCTAAATGCTGCCCGCCCAGCCTCTGGGATGGTACCGAAGAGGCCTGGGCAGGAGTCTAAATGTCCCACCTCTGCCCACACCAGGATCGAAGACTGAGATACCTGGTGCCCGGCTGTGGAGGGAGGGGTGCAGGGCATCTGGGCCTACTGCTCCCTCCAGCCCACAACCATGTTTAGGAGGACAATGGGGAGGGGCAGAATCACACTGATGTGACCCATTTGGATGACTGTTTTATTCATGCTGTTTCCAGGAAGGGATGTCAGAGCTGGACCAGTCTAAACCCTTAGAGGCTTCTCAGTTGGCCGCAGGGGTGCTGTCAGCCTCTTATGGGTCCTCAATGTCAAGAAACTCCTGCTTGGGGGGTGCTGCCCCACGGTACCATGCACAGGAGCCGTCGCTTCTCTTGATGCAGGCGAAGAACTTGGCCTGGTGCCCATTGATACTTTTTTCTGTGACCCAGTCCATCCAGAGGCACTCGTCCGGGGAGGAGATGTAGCATGGGATCATGGGGCAGCGCGTGATCTGGGGACAAATAGGTAGATTTAGCCCAGGACTGAGGACTGGGCATGAGCCAGGCCGCTCAGGGTGCATTTCCAGCTATGTCGGCATTCAGGAAGGTAGTGTCACCTCACAACTTCCAAACAATGGTAGGCAGGTGCCCAAGGGGGACGCGGGCCAGGGAAAGTCCGTGCACCTGCCCGCCTGTATACCTAGCCCAGCTGTGCACCTACCGGCCTGTGCAGTGGCCCACCTGTGCAGCCCCTGACCTACCTTTGGGCTATCTGATCTACTTTCTCTAACCATAAGATGATTTTATTTTAGCCGACCTTTCTAGAGGCACAAGAACAGAGTCAGGCTTGGCTGTGCAGGCCTGTAATTCCAGCAGTCTGGGAGACTAAGGCAGGAGGGTCACAAGTTCAAGCCCAGTCTGGGGAATTCAGCAACCTAGTGAGACACTGTGTCAAGATGAGAAATAAAAAGAGCCGGAGCTCAGTGTGAAGAGTCCAGGCTCAATCCCTATTACCCCCATACACACACATACACAAAGAATGACAACAGGTCTGACATTTTCTGGAAACCGACTTCAGCTGAATAAGAAGGCCTGGATCTTGCCCTCAAGCACAAGGTCTGAGGTGACAGACAGCTACTATTTTAGCAGAGGAACTTGTGACTACCGGAGGGTGATACTTTTGCAGACATTAATCAAAGAAGAGCTTGCTTCTGATGCCACACTAGGCAATGGAGGAGTTGTGGGTGGCACGCATGGGCATCATGAGCTTGGAATTCACACTTTGCATGAGCACAGGATGGGCAGCACTGGATGGAATGGGAGGAGCCTTATGCAGCTCTGGCTGGTATGGGACAGAGCTTGGCTGGAAATTCCTGATGACTCCTGGCAACATGGAGGGATGCTGGGTGCCCTCGGGAACAATGGCAAAGTGTTGGAGGTGACACACTCCCAGCCTGGGAGCCCTGGGGGAGACCTAGCCCTCTTCAGCTGCATCCATTGTCTATAGCACTACAGCTCTGTTTAGCACCACCTCCGGACAGGTTCTGAGAGAGGCAAGCGTTTGCAGTGTTCTCAACATACAGAGAGCCCCAGTCAGAGCCCCACATGTGCAACTGTTGGTGATGCTGGGAAAATCGTTATGCCCAGGGTACGCTCCACAAGGCACAGCAAGGTTCACCCTTGCACCTTGGTAGAAAAATACTCCTCCTTTCCCAGGAAGGTTGCTCTTCTTAGAAGCCACACAGCTGGATAGGTGTACTTGCCCCCAAGTTCCTTTACTTGGAGGCAAGAGAGTCCTTGCCGGGCTCTCTTGAGGACCAGGGGACCAAAGGCTCTGTCCCCAGCCAGGCAGCCTCCCTCCCGAGGAGTCTACTTCTCAATCAGGATCCAGTAGACTCGAGGCCCCCCGTGAAGGGGTCCCACAGCCCGGCTGCCCCCTTGCGGCCGTAGCAGTGGGTGTGCTTACCTTGCATTCGCAGCCCATCTGGTACCTGTGGTTCAGGCTCTTCTTCTGGGTGGTGCTCAGGGTGTCCCAGGGCACGATGAAGTCACAGAGGGTGATGTGCATTTTGCCATCTCCCTCGGCCTTTCCTGTGAAGAGACAAGGTTCCCCACACTCAGGCTGAGTGCCGAGTTCCCTTCCTCTGCCCACTTCTGACATTTAGACAGGACTCAGGGGTGCTGAGATTTAGTTCTAACCATAACCATAGGTTGTGGTGCTGTGAGTTCTGAAATAAATGTGTGCCTGTAGAAAAAATTAGAAAAATAAAAAAATCAGCTGGGCGTGGTGGTACACACCTGTAATCCCAGCACTCTGGGAAACTGAGGCAGGAGGACTGAAAGTTCAAGCCCAGCCTAGGCAGTTTAGCAAGATCCTGTCTCAGAAAAAACAAAACAAAACAAAACAAACAATATAGCTTAGTGTGAAGGCCCTGGGTTCAGTTCCCAGTACTGAAAAAAAAATTAAAAACTTATTTTTGCAGTCTACTCCCTTGCTTTTGGTTTTTGCTATCTTTATGTTTTGGTTTTTTTGTCTTTCTGAGACAGTTCAGGCTGGCCTTGAGCTCACTTTGTAGTCCAAACTGGTTTCAAACTTACAGCGATCCTCCTGCCTCAGCCTCCTAAGTGCTGGGATTACAGGCATGTGCCACTATGCCTGGCTTTCTTTATGACTTTTTGAGACAGGGTCTCACTGTGCAGTTTGGACTGGCCTGGAACTCACTTTGTAGCCCAGGCTGGCTTTGAACTCACAGCGATCCTTCTGGCTCAGCCTCCTGAGTGCTGGGATTCAGGCATGTGCCACCACACCCTGCTTCTATCTATTATTTTCACAGGCAAGCTCACACACAAAAAGATCATGTGGCATGTAGATCACGCTGTTTCCTATTTTTCACCAAAAAATATTGAGTCACGGGACTCTTCCCATTTGATGTTGACCCTGCAATCTTGCACTTTTCCACTTCCACATGGAAGTGTTTAGCAGTAATGTTCCAAATTCCCTCCGCCAGGCACAAGGAGGCGCTGTTCCTTGTGCTTCAGGCTCCTGAGTCCGCTCCCTTGCTCCTTGGGTGAAGATAGCACATTGCTGACAGCCTGGGCAATAGCCAGGCAGGAGAAAAAGAATTAACCAGCATACTGCAGTCAGTGTCAGAGTGTAAGGGTGGCTACAACGGTGACTTAAAAACTCGTCCCTCCTGCTACCCTGGCACCTTGTGAAGGGGCACAGACACACAGGGATGAGTGCCAGAGTCTGGCAAATCCCTGAGAGGCACCGAGGCCCTGACCGTACCCTGAATGTCTCTGTTTGACAAAGTGCCACTACCCCCACCTAAAGACCTCAGATGCCACGCTGGCCAAGGACAATCCACTAATAGAAATGTAGCTCGCCGAAGGAATAATACAGCTTGTTGGGACCGGCTGCTGTGGGAAGCCCGGGTGGGCTTTTGTGGGGGACCACTGCCATCCGTGTGCCAGGCATGCTGCTGCATCGGTCATACCCAAGCAGGGTTTCTATTCTGGCTCCATCGTCCAACATGCCGTATTGGTTTCCACTGCATCACATGCCTGTCGTTCATATTCCGATCTTTACTGTCATCTGCCTTTTGTATGCATCTGGCTAAACCAGATAAGCATGAAGGGTGAGGGCTTGGCCGGTTCCTTTTCATTGCCATAGTTCCTTGCATATAGTAATTGCATAATAAAATTACAGATGATGCACACTGTTCTAGTAATTTTCCTCCTCGTCTGCCTTTTTCTGCTCGTAACCCTTTTGGTCTCTCACCACCAATTTAAGCTTCCACGGAAGGTTGGCAGAGGCAGACAGCAGAGTCCAAATGCAAACTTTCAAGGGTCCTAGTTACTGAGCTAACAGAAACTGCCAATATCACTGATGAATGGGGTGGCGCCCCTGAATGTTGAGACCCCTCTTGGTATAACTAAGATGTGCTTAGGCTTACAGGACACAGAGATTTGTTGCCACACAAAAAAGCAAAGCACAAGTGTTGGATACAGAAAAACAGGAATGAATTAACATGTGTAAGTAAGGGTTGTATATTTACTTTTCCTTTTTGGAGAAGAGGACTGCAGAAGAAAATTACAGGGCCAATTCTATAAGAGTTCCTGAACATGGTCTCCCAGTGCCCAGCTCAACATGTGAAGCTGAGTCACCCGCCCAGAGGAGGAGGGAACCTTGAGCTGTGTGGTCAGTGCTGGCTGGCAGAGTGGCTGACTGTGTCCCGTGATCCCTGCCCAGCCCCTGGCTAACTCATCTGGACTCCAGAGAACAGGAAGTAAGTTCTGTGCCTTGGGAAGGAAAGGCCAGAGTTACTGTGGAGTCACCTGACCGAGCCTGGGAAAAACAGGGATCAGAGAGGCTCGGGGGGTGATGGGTGAGTCAGCCAGGCTGCCATGTGGGCCTCGTTTCTGTCCCTCTGAGGAGGTTACTGTAATGTACCCTCCTGTGGGGAGGTGAGTCATTGCCAAGTGCTTCAAAGAATGGTCACCAAGAGAAGAGAGACCGGGGGCTATCTTAAGCACACTTTTGTCTGAGTCACTTGAGGATCCTTCTAGAAACCAAGATTCCTCTCCTGTTCTGCTGCCTTGCTGACCCAGCTCTTTCCAGGACCCCCCCCCCACTACCCAGCCCCAGGGGCAACTGTGGACCAGCTCACCAGACTCTTATTCTGTACATTTAAGAAACAAAACTACCAGCTGCCCTCAAGTGAATCTGGATTAGGTGAATCACAGCATCCTCAGCAGGACGCACGGGAAGACCAACAGGCCTGCTCACTTGGCCAGAAAAACAGGTCCCAGCGCATGTGGGTGTGCTTTGGGAGCCCGCGTCTGGGCATCTCCCTGGACTGCCTCCCATGCCACTTGTTTCCTCTGTACAAGGGTCAGCAATTGGCACCTTTAATTCTCCAACCTCATGGGGAACTCAGAGTGCTCCTTTGAGATGCTAAGCAGTTAAAAAGTTAATGAAATTGTTAACATGAAATCAAACATAAAATACAAAGCAGGGGGGGGAATCACATCTTTTTAAAAATGCACACACATGAAAAGGAAGTGGAAGTCCAACGTATGGTGCAACGTGGATGACCTTGGGGACATTATGCTCTGTCAAGCAAAGCAGACACGAAAGGACAGGTGACTGGCTTGTAGGAAGTCCCTGGAATGGGCAGTTTTACAGAGACGGGAAGTAGAGGAGCGGCGCCAGCAGCCAGGGAAGGGAGGCGTGGGGCCTTAGTGTTTAAGGGGATGGTTTCAGTTTGGGATGATGAGAAAACTGGAAACGGACAGTGACAGTGACACAACACGGAGAGTGTTTTATCCGCAGAAATGATACAACAGCGAGTGCTATGTCATACATAATGTAGCACGTTCGAGGAAAGGCCGTTTACCAACCGAGTGCCTCGTGGCCAGTGAAGGGACTGAAATGTACTTCATGTGACTCGCTTGGTTCCAGTAGTAGATATGAAAGAATAGAAGGCGACAGGCACATGGTTACCAAGTGACTGTCCTTTTGGCTGCTTTCAATCTTTACTGTTTGTGGAGCTATAGTCTGGGTGGCTTCAGGCTTCACAGGACGATACAGTGTGCACTGCATTACTGCACTGTCTTCTCCTGACACTGGGGACAATGTCAGGGGCCTGTGTAGGGACAGTGCAGGGCACATACAGAGGGCATGTAAGGAAGCTTCTGACTTCCAAAGTGGGGAAACCATGGTGTCCGCACACAGCACTGAAATGACTCAGCTTTCTGCAGCAACTGACCCACAGGCTGGGCCACTATACTGCGAGCCCTCTCTTGCGGAAAAGGGGCTGAATGAGATCAGTTTTTCTACCACATCCTCCAAACACATAAAACAGAGTGACCATCAGTGATAGGCGCGGGGCCACTACCACCTAGGGCTCTGCCTTGCCTCAACTCTGGACTAGTCTCTCCTATCAGCCTGCAGCTTCCTCGCTCTTGGGGCGTATGCGACGGCAGGGGAGCAGCAGTCACATACACAGCAGGGCCACCCTGTGCATCACCCAGCCTGAGGGCTGCTCCCCAGCACAGGGTCCTGCAGGCTGAACTTCCTGTCTCATGGAGCAGAGGGATGTGTCCTGGGACTCAGGACCTGTGGCAAGAGTGGGGCTGCCTGACTGCAAAGGCCCCAGGAGGTGGAAGAGTGCCCAGAAGGGTCCTCTTCAGGGCAGGTTGGCTGTCTCGGCTGCCCAGGGGCACCCTGTGGAGCGTGTGATGCCAAGGAGCTTGCAACTCTGGAAGGAGGCTTTGCCTTTGCCTTGGACCAGGGAAAGTTCTGGTTAGACACTGGCTCTCAGCCCTGGCTGCATGCTGGGCCCCCCGGGGCTGGCTGAGCTGGTCCAGAGGCAGCCTGGGAGTCCCCTTGGCAATGCGGAAGGAGCGCCCTGGCAGAGATGTGGGGTGGTGAGAGGACTGCGCGGAGAGAAGGAAGCAGTAGGGTATGCAGGTCAGGAGCTGAACCCTGTAGGCAGAGAAGGGACAGGGCTCCTGGTGGCCCAGCTCAAATAGTGACATTGTAGAGCAGTGTTGAGAAATGTCTTGCACCAGCTCCAGTGAGTAGCAGTTGCCGATTTATACGGTGGAAATGCTCCCACCCTAGCCAATTTCAAGCTGCCAACATGACATCAACCAGCTTGCACAACTGAAAATGTCACCATTGACCCTTTGGAGCAGGTATAAGCTGACCCCAGGCTAGTCCCTGGATGTGGGGTGTGCTACCATACCTCAGCTTTTCTCACCTGTAAAATGAGGTCACAATAGCACCTTTTTTCGTAGGAGATTAAATAGGGTCTGCATGGAAAGCAGCTGGAACACAGTCACCTTGGGTCAGGGCCCCAGGAAGGAAGAGGAAGGTGGAAGCGCCCCGCAGAGAGGTTCAATACTCGGTAGCCTCGGCCTGGGCAAAGATGCAGCAGGGCGCATCGGGAGGTGGAGCCTGGGCCACACCTGGTCCCTGTAGCACCAAAGCTGCCTGACCAAGGGCTGGCCCCTCCCTTTGGTAGCTGGGAGTATGGGCCTCTCTGCAGCTTGGCCAGGCTACCTCTAGAGGGCAGTGTGAGGCCCTTGCGCCTTAGGGAGGAGGATGGAGACCGGAAAGCCATGGAGCTGTTCTGGCAGGAAGTTCCCTGTATGGGGGGGTTTCCAACGGCCAGGGTTCCCCTCCCACACACCTGCGATGAGATACTCCTTCTTCCCACCGACGTCCAGCGAGACCCCGCACACTGCCGAGGAGGGGGCTGTGTAGATAAACTCTATGTCTTTCTCAGGTCCTTTGAACATCTGGAAAGACAAAGATAGGGTCCACAGTGAAGGGCTGCAGGGTCAGTGAATTCCACTCCACTAGGAACTTGGGTGGCTCAGCCTGCACCAGGAACAGCAGAAAGGGACGGAAGGGAGGCAGCAATGTACCAGGGTGGGATCAGAGGCCAGCGTTCTCTGCGGTCACTGTCTGCTTGCAATGGCGGCTCTCATCAAGTGGGCACAACATTCGCCCGGAGGGAACTTTTTCGGACACCCCTTTGAGGTCATTCTGGAATCTCTGGGGAGCATTCTGTGACTTCTCAGGAAGGCGGTCCCACAGTGGGACCTCGGTCTTTCTAAAAGTCCAGGAATTGGGCTGTTCTTCGGTTTGTTTCAGAAGCTGAGGGCTGAAGCCAGGGCCGCATGCCCACTGAGCTACGGCCCCAGCCCTAGTTCCAGCAAGTCGGATGGGCTGCTGGCTGCCCCGGGGTGAGGAGGGACAAGAACAAGAAACACCTTGTAATCGATATAACTCCAAGGGCCAGGAGGTTCGATTTCTCAGTGTTTGATTTGCTGATAGGCCTGGAACACACCAGCAGCCCAGCAGAAGGAGGGCATTTCCCCAGCACCCTGGCAGGGGCTTTTTTTTTTTAAGTGCTGGGATCAAGCCCAAGGCCTCCTGCTTTACCTTCAAGCCACACTCCCAGTCTTAGAGAGTTTTGGTAAACAAATCCAGATGGCCTGGGATCATCCCTGACGCCATGCCCACCAACTTTCCAAGAGCTCCACTCCAGCCCACAGCAGGAAAGATCACCGTGATGTGGCAATGCTAACGTGTTATGTTCAGCGACACAGTTGGTCCAAGGGCTACAGGCTCTGCTTTGGTGTTTAACACCCACAATGAGGGTATAAGAGCAGATGTTTTTTTTCCTGTTTCAGAAATAAAAAGCCTCAAGTACTGACAGACAGGTCGTCATCTTGAAGCGATACATGTAAAGATGAGGCATTCCACTGGCCTTCTGATAAAATGTATTTTCTAGGCTGGGTCTGGTGTAATCCCAGCCTTCTGGGAGGCTGAGGCAGGAGGAATGCAAGTTCAAGTCTAGGTTGGGCAGCTTAGTGACTCAGAGAGACCTTGTCTCCAATTTTAAAAAACAAAAAAGGGCTGGAATGTAGCTTAGTGTAAAGGCCCTGGATAGGAATCCCAATACCACAAAGTTTTTTTCCCTTAAGAATTTTGCAACAAAATTCAATGCAGATGGCCTTTCTACCACTGTGCTCCATAGCTGCTCCTGTAACCTGTGGCTGAGGATGTTCTTCTCTAGTGAAGACCAAGACAGTTACAGAAACCCCCAGGTTTCTGCCCATGTGCACGGACAATGTCCTGGGCCTGCAGCCCTCTGGCCTGGGCCCCTGTGCCACCTGACAAGTTATCTGCTCAGGACTCAGCTCCATCGCAGTGATCAGGACACTGTCCTTAACTACACCTGGCCACAGGGGTCTTCCTTCTCCAAAAGCTTCTTCCTCATGGAATCAAAAGCAGACGTGACCAGCCTGGCCACACATGCAGCGGGTCACTGAGTTCTCATTCCCTCCCATTGGGTAGGGGCTCCCAGAGGCAAAGACCCGTGTCCTCAGAGCTACTGCCCCTAATCACAACAGCCCAGCTGCAGACATGATGGCCCTTGGGGACCCAGCCAGAAGCTCTACGACTGATCTGCCATCGGTCAAAATAAACACATTTCTGAGAGGACCGCAGTCACCAGGGATAGACCATTTCCTCGCAGCTAGCCAGGCACTTGTGGGTTAAAGATAATAGGACCTGGTCATTGCCTGACAATAGGACCTGGTCAGAGCCTGACAATAGGACCTGGTCATTGCCTGACAATCTTACTTTCTTGCTGTATAGCTTGTAGGACTGAGTTAAGGGGACCCAGGCTTTGGCCGAAGTCTGTCAAGCCCCACGATGCGTTACCTTTATCTGCTTGATCTCATACTGGATCCTCTTGATGGGGTTACCATAGATGTCGTTCCCAGAGTCCACCTCCTTCTCACTGACCGCTTTGGCCCTGATCACTGCAAAACACAAAGACACAGAGAAGAGGGGAGTTCCTGGGAGATCCTTCGGGCTCTGCTGGGGCGGGGGGCCTCTGGGAAGAAGAGCCCACCTTTCTTTCACCCCAGCTGTGAAATGAGGGGTCAGATAATCCTGACTTCTCGAGCCAGGAGAGGAGGTGGAAAGGCCCCTTTTCCATCCCTGGTTCTCCAGTGAGAATCTGATTCCTGGGGTCCAGAGTAGGGGCTCACAGTCCCTCCTATGAGCCCAGGCTGCTCCCCAGCAGCAGGCAAAGACACTAATGTAACTCAGAAGCTGTTTGCTGCCTGCATACTTCAAAGGCTTGCTTTCATTCCCACGAAAGTGGGTTGGTGTGTAGGACAGCAGATAAACCAACAACCTGGCCTTCAGCCCTGCTCTTCGGGCAGGGGTGGGGGCATTCCTGCTACCCTCATCCATAGGGTACTGGCGAATAGGCTTACTTTGAGCTGAGTGCATGGAGTAACCTACCTTAAAAGGGTGTCAGCACATAGGTGTAGGGTATGTCCAGCTGCCCACCCCCAGGACCTGTCCTAAAAGTTTCCCTGTAAAATGTCCTATGGAGGATTCTTTAGAGCAACACCCTTTTAGGAGAGGCAGGCCAGAGCTGGGTCAGAGTGTCCTAGCTCACGGGGCATACACTGGGTTAAAAGAAATGCTACAGGCAAGGCTGGCAAAACTAAGGGACAGGCACTGAGGAAGAAGGGTAGACAGAAAGAGCACTCCGGACCACAACCAAGGATGAGGAATGCGAGAAGCAGGCCCAGGAGGTTCCAGGTTCTAGGGCCTGAGGCTGTGGCTGGGTCATGCCCCACAAGCTTTCTCCAAGCAATTAAGCCAGCTGACAACAAGGGTTAGCTGTTCATGTCACAGGGGCAGGTCCGCCTCTCTCCATTTAAGGAGGTCATGCGCTGGTGGCAAGGCCTGCTTTAATGGCTTTAAAAGCTTTGCCTTCCCAAATGCAGTGTGCGAGTCACCCTGGGCAAGCTACTGTGCACATGAGCAAGACAGAGCGATTCGGGAGGAGACAGCGCCAGCCCAGGTCTCTCAGAAACTCTTCTCCCACAGCAGCAGGGAGGTCCGGCATGCGGGAAGCCCTCTGTGCCCACCCTCCTGATCCCGGAAATGTGGTCCGGGTCCCAGCCTCTCCCGAGTCCCACACCACAGTGCATGGCTCTGTTAGAGCTGTTGTGCTGGCCCAGGCTGCAGGTTCCTGTCTTCCAGGCGAGTCCAGGCCTTACCCTGAAAAGCCACATATGCGAAAAGCCACCTGGCAGACCCCCTGAGATCCGAGGCTCTGTCTTGGTCCCCGAGTATCCACACCATCCTCTCACCCACACCCACCAGCTGTCTGTTTAGTCATGTTGCTTCCACCTCAGATCTCTTTCTTGGCTACCGATTGCTTTTCCCTAAAATATGCGACTCTTTGCAACCCAGTGCCAGCCAAAAACCTGGGCTGCACTTGCTGCTTGACAATCCAGTTCTTTCTGTTCTCCCAGTACTGACTACCGCCCTTCCCTGAACATACCCAAGTGTTCTTGCAAATAGGCAAGTTCCTTCTACCCAAAAGTCACCTCTCCCTGCCTGGAGAACCTCTATTTTATCCTGCAAGACAGAGCAAAATAGCCTCTTCTGGTCTTTGGGAAACTGTCCTCTGGCAGCACTCGGGATAGTCTTCATTTCTCATCCATTCTGCTGCAAACACCTGGACAGGTGTCTGCCCAGGGCTTCCAGCGGTCCTAACAGGTAAAGGCTACCTTCCAGGTGCAGAACAGCAGTGCTCAGCTAATGTCTGTGCGGCCATGAGGAGTTTGTCCTTGGTCCCTCTTACTATGCACTTGATTTATATTTCTTACTGCAATGCTGCACAGAAACATGTTTATGCAAATCGGTAAGGAGGCCAGATGACCTTTGTTAGGAATTTGCTCTTTATGTTACACAGTAATCCACGCAGGAGCAACCAGTCGAGGCCAAATGGAGCCACCCACCTATTTTGGAAACCTTCTGGAATTGCTTTCCAGTGGGCCGTACGCTGCATAATGCTTAACCCATAAAGATGCACAGCAACTGGCAACCAGAACTCACACTGACACAATCAAAGGTCACATCACCACCTATGCATTCAGGGTCAAGCACTGTTTTCTTAGAAAATGCTCCCAACCGAGTCTGAGTCCTTATATGAAAGCAATGTTTTAAGGATGAATCCTCATTAGCCATTTTCCAGCTGTGTGATCTTAGACTATAAAGAGAAGGCCAGTTCTTCCATTCCTGCAGGTGAGGGATCTGTAAGGTAGTTTCTTGCTGGCCAGGAGCAGAGGGACATGGTCCTGGTCCCATGCCAAATGGACTCCCGGGGCTAGGTTGGATGCAGCTTGCTAGCCAGCTTGTCTGCTTTGGGGTGGGCTGCAAATCATTCTTTCCTTTTTAAAACTGTCAGAAGAGAACAGACTGGTTGAGGGGTGGGTTCCGGGCAGACTTGTGAGATTGAGACTAGAAAGTTAATTACCAGAGCCTGCCAGATACCTGCAGGGAAGCAGAGGAAACACAGGGGATGCAGACATTTCAGGAATCTCCATCTTCTAACTGGGCTGCTTTTAGCCGTCCATGGAGACCCGAATTCACCCTCCGGAGTCTGTGAATTCTGGGAGGGACCTCAGCCCCTTTATGAAATGAAAGCTTATGAAGGACAGAGGAGCATCAAGAGAGGCAAACAAAGCAATGACAAAGAGAAGCCAGGCATGGTGGCACACACACCTGTAATCCCAGCACTCTAGGAGGGTAATGCAGAGGATTGCAAGTTTGAGCCTCGCCTGGGCTACTTGGCAAGATTTTGCCTCAAAAAAAAAAAAAAAAAAATTTAAACAGGGCTGGGGATGCAACTCAGTGGTTCAACTCTCAGGACCACAAGGGGGGAAAAGGCAGAGAAGAATCAGTTCTGTGAGACTCTCTCTGAAAACACTGACACCCTCCCCCAGATGGATGGAGGAGGGAGGCTGGGCTGAAGTTTCGCAGCTGCCCGGCGGTCTCCTCAGGGCAGCAGGCACTGTGTGTGTGTCTCTCTGGGCTGTTCCCTAAAGCAGCGGCATGTGGAGACAGGCAAGGAGCAGATCAATAGATCTGGCATTCAATCCAGGTGACAGGCAGGCAGACAGGAAAACAGGGGAGCCCAGTTGCTACTGATAAAGAAGGCGGGTGGCAGAGCTCCCCAGAGCACATCACAGGCACGGCAATGGTCGCCACTGTGAGCTCCAGCACGGATCCCAGGCTGCCGAGGGAAGGAGGCCCCTCCAGGAAGGAAGCCCTCTCTGAGTCCTAGGTCATTTAAAGAGCGGGCCTGGGGGAGCACAAAGAGACCCAAAGAATCTGGGGAGAGTTAAAAACCAGGGCACAGACACATGTTCACTAGACATCTACTGGGCCTGCTGTCAGGCGCCAGGCTGGAGTCAGCCCATGCCCTGTCCACACCCCTCCAGAGAGCTGCCCCGATCCCTGCCCCCACTCCAGGAACGAGAGGCAGCATGGGAGGGGAAATCTCTGCAAAGACTCGTGTTCTGACTGCTCCGTGCCCCAAAACCACGGCCTTCCTCCGAAAGGCTCAGATTCTGCTTTTTTCTTCTTTCCCCTCTGCTGTTAACGCAACATCTGGGTTTCAGATCGAGGGTGATACACTGGCTGATGAATTCCCTGCCAGACGCTGGCTACTGGAATGTACAGCCATCGACTAAATTCAGAGTACACGCAACCGCAGAGCCCCTGCCCCCCTCCTGCGGGCTGAGGACACCACATGATGTCACTTCCCCCTTGGAGGAGCCTGCAAAAACAATCCCCACTGTACCCAGCCAGCACGGGGATGAAGAACGGGGTGGGTAGAAAGTCAAGGTCACAGAAGACGATTCAGAGGACTGGCCGTGGCCAGGCTCTGACAGTAACGGCCCAGGAGGACTAACAGAGGCTGGGACCTTCCTGCTTTTGTACTGGGAGGGAGCAGACATAAGTGGGTGGCTGGAAACCCTGGGTGCCACCCGGGGACACAGCACGAGACGGATTCCAACCAGAGTCTGCCAAGATCCCAGCTCCTCCCATTCTCCTTCCTCATGATATCCTCAGCCACCACCCACACTTGGCCCGCTGTGTCCTCAAGACATACACTGACACCTTTGGGACCCTACTGTACCTGTGGAAGCCCCATGGAAGTTCCTGGGGAAAATAAAACAAGCCTCAGCTGGGATTTAAGGAAGGTGTCTGGTTCTCTTCTCATCTTGCCATGCCGCCCCACTACGCATGTGTATGCAAACAAATCCCACAAGACAGTCTCCCCCGGGGCCACTCTGCCAGCCCAGGAACACAGGGGAGTCCGGCGGTGTAAGACCTGAGGTCTACACACCCATGCCCTCACCCCAGTGGCCTCCATGCTGATTCTGTGGCCCTGACCCCAGCCCTTCAAAACTGAATGTCTGCAGAGCAAGGTATAGGGATTCCCCAGGACTCAGCAATGTTCTCCTCAATACAAAGTCAAAAGCCAGCACTGGAGCATTTGTGTCTTGCATGTGCAGTGAATGAGGTGGAGGAGTTGCTCCCGGTCACCAGCAGGCACTGCCCCCCAGCCGTCTGGCTGTCCTCTTCTGTAGGCTCTAGCTGCACCCTGGGAGGGGTACCCATGGGTACCTCTCTCCTGGGGAAAGCACCCTCCGATTCATCTGTTCATGGTCCCCCCACTCCAGGGTAGGATGGAGACCTCCTGTGTCTCAGCATATTTGCCAAAGGCCCTGTTGGCCTGTCCTGAGGCCTACCCTGTGGGCCAAACTGCAAATGTCCTCCCAAGGTCAGTGGCCCATTTCCTTGTCCCCGGGTAGAATTCCATGCAGACCATTTTGAAGGAACTGAAAAGAAATAATGCTTTCTCCCTGGTGAGGATGCTGTGGGTTTCAGGGAGGTGCTGGGTATCTACAGGTAGTGCATTTGGGGAGGGGACTGTAAGGTTCCACATACCTTGTCTAAACTCTGCAGACAAGGGTGTGCCATGTGCCTTGCCATTCGCACCCTCAAATCACACACAGGTGGCAAAGTCCCATCACCACCTGTGGCAGCCACTTGGGATTACTGTGTCATCTCCACACCACGTAGCTGCTTGATCCAGCCAAAGCTGCTTGGCTTGAGCTTTGAATCTGGGTTAATCTGGCCAAAGTTCTACCTCTTTTGGAGGGTGGACCTGGGGGTTCCATGAACTCTTAAGATGTCCAGGTTCAAGGCACTGTTTCCTCACTTCTGGTACCTACACTTTCTACTAGAAACAGAAGTCCAGCCCATGGCTTTACCCAGGGACAGTTGCAAAAAGAGGATTAGTTACATATTTGGGGCACAGCTCTCAGGTGGCTGTGCGACCTGAGAGGGGTGTGTAACTGAATCCCCTCGCTGGGCTGTGAGGTGGGGCATAATGAGAGCCTATCTGCTGGGATTGTGTTCACTTCTGTTAGCAGGATGGGCAGACCTTGCTGGCTTAAGGGGCAGAGGTAGCTGTGAGCACTGCTGGGACAGGCAGATGGTGACTGGGGAAGGGGACTGTGCTTCCTAGGGTTGCAGACCTGCCCTGGCTCCCTAAGTCCTGAGGCCATGGCCTCTGAGAGCTGGGGAGGACACAGGACATGGGTGGGGACAAAGTGGCAGGTGTTAAGAAGTGCAAAGAACCAGCACATAGGCTTGGTGTCCAGCTCAAGCTGCCATCTCTGGCCTCACTGTCCCCTTCAGCTGCCCTGGGTGGACAGTTAGGAGGCTCCCCCTGAGCACTAAGCTCTGCCCTGTCCTGGTCCCTCCATGCCCAGCCCCTTTGGGTCAGCAGAGCAAAAGACCTCCAAGTCTGCTCCTTTTAGGGAAAAAGAGACCAAAAAGGGGCCATCCACTTAGTAATTAAAAACAGCCCTGTGGTGGTGGGCGGGGTCCAGGACTGTTTCCCTCCCTGCAGCAGCTGAGAGAGACCAGACTTTCCTATAGGACCCCTAAACCCCTTCCAGCCCCAGGAGCTTGGGGAGCAGTGGGAAAAGGACTAGACTGGGTTCCTGGAAAGAGCCAAACAGCACCCTGACTTTGGGGCAGGTTGGGCTTGCCCAGAGGAGGACACGACTTGGCCATGTTGCTTAAGCCTGGAGAACTGCTTCAGCAGATGAGACTGGGGTACAGGGGGAAGGGGGGACCAGCAAGCAAGAAGAGTGTGTCAGGCGCAGATCAGAGGACAGCAGCGCACACAACTCCAGGCTGTGCTGCCCACAAGCTGGCCTCAGCTGCTCAGTGTTGCCAGGCCTGCCTGGCTGCTCAAGATTCTACTGCACACGTGAGTGGCTGTCCACTGGATGCCTGTCTCCATGGAGACCAGCTCTCCCATCTCCGTTTCCTGCGGCTCCCCCTGGGAGTGATTCAGCTGTGCAGAGAAAAGCCTCAGCCTCCCTGCCCAGCCTTCCTGCTGCCTTCCAGCCCCCAGGATCCTGCCCCTACCCTCTGTCCCCGGTGAGACCCTGACCCATGCCTCGCCACCCTCCCTCTCTCTCTCCCTGTGGGCCAGCGAACTCTCCTGCCAGAGCCTTGGGCTCAGCCCTTCCCATTCACGTGCTGCTGAATCATTTGAAAAAAATGCCTCCGGCTCCTGGGAGGGTTTGCTGAGAACAGTGTGGCTTTGTGGAGGGAACTGTGCTCTGCAGTTTCTCCGCCAAGAGCCCTTGCAGGAGCCAAGCTCAGCCCTGCAAACCCCAGCTTGGAGTCCAGTGGGCGTGGACAGGAGGCAGAGTAAGCACAGAGGGCACTCAGGGAACCCCCACTGGCTCTCTGCAACCCCTTGATGCCCACAGACTGTGGGGGTGGGGGTATGGGACAGCCCAGAAGCACAGATGGCTAACAAGAGTCCCTTCCCAGCTGCTGCTGAGGGCCGTGTGACCGTGGGCGGTTCCTCCATTCCTCATCACTGACTCATTTTCAGGAGTGAACCAGAGGGCTGGACCCTTGGGCCCTTGTTTCAGGCCTGGTCAATGGCGATGGTTGGCCAGCCATGGCCATTGTGGGACCCTAAGGCATGCAGCCCTTGGGCTGAGCTCGACTTGATGCAAGTCAAAGGCAACAGGACTAAGGATGTGAAGGCTGCAACTCCAGGGCCCAGGATGCTCCCAGGCTCCAAGGAGGGCAGAACCAGGATGGGGACACTGCGGTCACGTTCCTGTACCCCATCAGTGCAGCCCACTGTCTCTAGCAGGACTGTTCCAGGGGCTGCACTGGGGATATGAATCACCTTCTGTCTTCCAGTGTCTGCAGATCAGACACTGTCCACCTTGCTTCAGAGGCCTTGTCCTGATGTCATTGTTGTTTTCCTGCTCTTTGGAGGACCTCCTACAGGCCAGAGAGGGTCCTGGTCAGCTTTAAAGACTTCCTTCTTCATCCTGCTGTGTAACTGCTGGCACGGGCCTACTGGTCACAAGTGGAGCCGGATGGGGAAGGACAGCAGGCCATACCTGGGAGGTCATATTCAAAAGCAGTAGGTCTCAGTCGCTGTGATTTGGGGATAATGAGCCATGGAGCAGGACCCGAGGAAATGACCAGTGACCAGGGTTCTAAAAAAAGCTGAGTTAGGAATGGGGACTCTGTCCCCTAAATGTGAGGGCAGATACAAAGAACCAGCAGAACATTCCAGAACACAAAGTGCTCCAGGGATACCCGTGAGGAGGGCCTGCAAGCGCTTTAGGAGGAGGAAGACACATGCCCCACGTCTGGGCATCCTCATCCCCGGGCAGTGCTCTGCACAGAGCTCCAAGAGGATCTGGACCCCTCAGATGGCACTGCCTCCCATTTCCCAGGCCTACAGAGGCTGGAGGGGAAGGTAGCTTGACCCGAGCTGGAGCCCTGAGCCTGGCAGCCCAGCCTCCTGTGGGTCCTGTCACTTCTGCACGGCCGGGTCAAGGACGATGGTGGTATGGAAGAGACAGCTGGAACCTGGGCACGAGGGCAGAGGCAGAGAGTCATGGCTCGGGAGGAAAGACATACCGACAGCTCGTCCAAGTCACCGAGCCACTGTCGGGTGGCAGAGCCTGCATTCTCACACCACTGCACAGCCTCCTCGTGAAGGCTGCGGAGTGTGTGAAATGAGAGCCCTGTGCATCACCGTCCAGCCATTTCAAGATGACCAGGAGGGTCTGCTGAGACACTCAGGCCCCTGGGGATGGGACGGGAAGGTGCCCATGACATCTCCATGGTGGGGAATCTCTGGATGACCATCTTGGTTTTCTGGGCGGAGTCCTAAGGGGCTGATTTAGTGCCCACTCCATCCTTCTTGGCCTTCTCAGAGACAGGTAGGAAAGGCCAGGGTGTCTCACCCTGCTGCCAGGGGACAGTGTGGGTGTGACTGTCAGGGCAAAGATGAGTCACCCTTCACCGTGTCCTGCTGCCCATCTATCTCCACACCTACTTTTAGCCCCAGTGTGGCTGAGAAGGGGTAATTCCTCACTTAGAGGACATGAGCCACAAATGCTACCTTTGGAAATGGAAACAAAAATAACCTACACCCAGCAAGGTTTGTCCTCTTCTGAGGCTGTGGTTTCAGGGTAAGTCATGAGGACCTGGGTTCCACATGGCCTGCTCCATCATGGCCACTGCACCCCCTGCCTTCTCACGAGCTGTTCTCACAGAGGGTCCATCGGGCTCCTCAGTGCTACGCTCAGGGCCTGCAACCAGCACCTCACTGTAGCTCTGTGGCTCCCCAGGTGTCGTTATGAGCCTTATTACCTGTCACCTCCGAGGACCATGAGCCTTGTGGTTCCCCTTGACATGGTGCCTAGCACTCAGGACTTATACATGACAAATTTTATAGGGGTAGGTCAGCCTCTTGCAGGCAAACAGGGCAGACATGAAAGAAAAGGGGTGATGGATGGGGTCATTCCCACACCCACATCCCACCTGTGGTCTTCAAAACCCCCAGGGGCACTTGAAACAAAAATCGGTGCCCAAAGTTGGGATTAAATCACAAACGCATTTTTTGGCACCCAGACTTTTGATCCAAATGCACCAGGGATTTGGTTCTCTTTTCAGAAACCAAGGTACAAAACAGAAGCAGCCGTGTCTTAAAAAGGAAGGTGGGTGAGACACCTCTGCTTATCACAGCCAGGGAAAATGAGAAAGCAGGGCTTTGCCAGGAACTGTGCAGAGGCCAGAAAAGAAAATCTTCCAAAAGACCACACGAAATACACTGTCTTCCTTACAGAATTCAAAGCAGGTGAACTGAACACTCGCGTGTGGCATGTGGCTGTGTGGTAACAGATAGAGGGAACCCCCACTCCCAGCTTTCTATCTGAGGAGACAGGGGTTTAAAAAAGGAAAAGCCCAGATACTCAGGCCACCAAATATGTAGCTTTCAGGAGACATTCTAGACCTCCCGTTTGGGTGGTGGGCTCACGGCTGCTCATTCTGTCCCCTACAAAATGTACAGAGTAAGGCTGATCTGAGTCAAGAAAGCTGAGGTCCTTGGAACATACGGAGGGAGAGGAGAGGAGGGATGGGGAAAAAAGGGGTCCAGTCTCAACAACTACCCCAGTGCAGGGATCCAAAGCTACGCCCAAGGGCCCTACCTCTCCAGCATCTGTTTCTATAAATTGAGGTTTTTACACATGGGGTTTCGCCCCTAGTTTCTGTGTCCTCTGGCCATGAGTGTAAGAGCTGAGCAGTGGTCAGAGGTCGGCTGACAACGTTAACACACGTACTCTTTGGCTCTTTGCAGAAAAAAGTGTGGGGACCCCTGGCTCCGTCACTAAGTCTGTACCTGGCAGACACTCCCCCCTCACCACACACATACACACACACGAAACAAAAACCTACCCAGTGTGGGGTCTCTACAGCTTCTCTGGCTCCTGGGTCAGGGGCATCAACTGCCTGCATTGACACCTAGGTCCCCTGCGCTGTCTAGAGGCAGTCACCTAGCACAGCTGGAGTCACCCTTCTTCTATCTCCTCCCCCTAAGGTTGTAAGAACGTATTAAGATTTATGCTACTAAATTGTTGGCTTTGTCACTTGAAAGGCTAAGAGAGGTTTTAGTGCAATTTCTCTGCCAATGTCTCAGCCAGTGCTAAGCAATAAATGAGGAATCTTCTGAGACTGTGCCCATCTGACCTCAGATACCCCTGACATTGTTGATTTGGAAACATCTGTAGAGCTGAATTTACCTGGAGTTTCCAAGTGGGCCTGTGGCACATAAAAGGAGACCCCGATCTAGGAGGGGTGCCCGTGGTACTCTGGCTAGACCCGCTCCCTGAACCCCACATGGGACCCCGTTTTTGTGTGACACAGGCCAGCGAGTATACACAGGCCTGAGGACTTGGGAGGGAGGACAGGACGCCTGCACAGATCTTGTCAGAGATGCATTTATTGTGGGCAGGGCTCTCGCCTTTACCATGTTTTCTGTAACTCCTGCAAACGCTTCCTGGCTTTTTCTAGAAACTGCTCGTGCAGCTTGGCTTGCTCTGAGATCTGCCGTTGGAAGTCATGGACCATCTGATGGTGCTTCGCCTCATCAAGGTCAGTATTGCACAGACGGGAGTGGGTCCTGGGGTCAGGGCCTGGACTCCTGGTGGGGACCCAGGTGGGGCAGGACTTCAGAAGGGCCAGGCGGGTCCTCCTCCGCGCCCGTCGCTCCGCCTCTAGCTCAGCCGTGTAGTGGATTTCCAAGCTCATGTCTGGGTGCTCCGTCTGCCCCAGCAGCCTCCTCTGCCTTCTCCCTTCCGCCCTCGCCTGCTGCTCCTGCCTTGAGCCCCTCCAGCCCGCCCGGTCCAGCTGTTCCTGCAGGTAAGGTGGAGGCAAGCCCTCTGCCAGTGTGGCTGGTTTGGGTGGCTCATGGCTGGGTTTGTCCCCTTGCAGCACTGAGTCCTCTCCGCTGACAGATACTCTGTCCTCGGGAAGCAAAGTCTGACCTTCACTCCTGGGCATGGGTTCGGCCCAAGGCTGGTCTCTGGCACCCTCAGCCTGGCTGGGTAACGGCTGCAAACTGCTCTGGGATGCTGTCTGGGAGGACTCCACTTCCACGGCGGGTACAGTTTCTGTTTGCCCTGTCCTCTCCTCTTCAGGGATCTCACTACCTGGTCCCTGCCTCTCCGAGACCCGCCCTTCAGCGGGGCTCTGGTCTGCCAAGGGCCTCCATTCAAGGTGCTGAATCAGGTTTTCCTTCAGCCTTCTGCTCATGTTAAACAACTCCTCCACGGCAGACTGGAGCTCTTTCTGCCTGTGGCTCTGTGGAGACACCAAGGGCGTGGCACCCTCTTTGTGGGTGGGACTGGACAGCCATAGCTGTTCTGGGTCCTCCAGCTTGCGCTCTGGACTCTGGTCCTCTGTGTCGTATCTCAGGCCCTGAGCAAAGTGGGTGCTCCACTTTCCCAGCTGCCACACATCCTCAGGGGCTCGGCCTTCGTTTTCCTCCAGTAACTTGGCTTCCCCCAAAGTGGCCAAGACTGGATTCAGCTTCTCAAAGTCAGTCTTCCTGCCCGCTCGACTCTCCACAAGCTGGCGGCCACCACTGGTCTGGCTTGAAGGAGTCCAATTCCCTTTACTCTTCTCAGGGAAGCTTGGACACTGCACTTGGGGAGCCCCCTGTCTCTCTGAGCCTGTCACTTTCTTCAAGGATGTGGTGTTGTTCCAGGCTCGCCGTCTGGGTGGCACGGCCCTGCGGCTCCTCTCTTCTCTAAGGGGTTCTTTGTGCTTCTGCCGGCCCCTGGGGGATCTTGCTGCTCTTCCCAGGACGGGCTCCTCAGAGTGGGGTTCATTTTCCACTAGCCACCTTGCAGCCCCACCCAGTAGGTAGGTTAGATACAGCCGCTGCAGGCCTCTGACTTGCTGGGGCTGTGCCTCCCGTTGCTCTGCCCACAACTCCTTGGGCAGGCGCTGCAGCTGCTGGCCCCGCTGCAGCTTGTGAGGTCTTCTCTGCGGAGCGATGTCTCCCCTGACCCCGGCCCGCAGCAGCATGGACTTCTGCCCCACAGCCAAGGATGCGAGGCTGGGTGGTGCAGCTTGAGCCGTTTCTCGCTGCATTTCTTCTGGAGACGGCTTCTGAGAGAAAGGAGCTCAGCCCAGCGTGCAGGGGGCGCAGGGCCTGGGGAGCCACAGGTGTCACCACCATTCCACGGCAAACCTAAAAGGACAGGACGACACACACTGCCTCCCAGAGGGTCCCACAGAGCGCTAGCAAGGCCCTGAGGACAAGTGCGTGTGCCATTCTCAGGGCAGGGACACACTCTGTCCCCGGGGCTCATTCCCTGTCTCCACATGGCACCTTTCATGAGAGCCTGGGGGGCAGCTGTGTTCAATGAGGTGTGACCTTGCTTCTCGAGGTACACACAGCAGTGTGTGTGTGGGGTCCTTTTCTTAGTGACTAGGGACAAGGAACTGCTACTAGCTGTGGCTGGG
This sequence comes from Hydrochoerus hydrochaeris, assembly GCA_004027455.1. NCBI lineage: Eukaryota > Metazoa > Chordata > Mammalia > Rodentia > Hydrochaeridae > Hydrochoerus > Hydrochoerus hydrochaeris. Next base: position 207,280 of record PVLA01002494.1, read on the forward strand.
CAGAGGCCAGGCCTGCTGCCAAAGACCCTACAGTACCCCAGTCAGCTCTACAACAAAGAATGATTTGAGCCAAAATGCCAGCAGCACCGAACCCTGGGAGGCAGGTTAGGATACAGGCAGGCAGGTTAGGATACAGTGGAACAATTGCAAACAGACCTGGGAGAGGGCAAGGCGGAGGCAGAAGAGGAAGCCCCTTGGAGCTGGAGAGCAGCTTATAAACAGAAAGAGGAAGGGGCAGAGGAGGGAGGAGCCTGCCAAGCAGGGTTTGCACGCATGCATCTGTAGGCAAGCCGGTGTGAGCAGGGGTGTATGTGCAAGGGTGTGGGTGTACATGCCTGATACTTGAACCTAATACACACCAAACAGGGAAGATAGATGGGTGTTACATCTCATTCCATGGTTCCCTTTGCGGGTGTGACTGACCGTCTCCTGCTGTTCTCTGGCATCAGGAGTCCTGTCAGACCCTCCTAGGTGAGGAGGTACAAATCATGTCTGTTGTCACCGGAGCTGATGTCAGAACCAGCCAGGTCTGTGAGCTAAAGCAGTCGCTTCCTAGAGGCTGGGGCCCCTGTGGAGTCCTCCTTAATCCTTGTGGACCCAAGCTAAACAATTTGAGCCGAAAGGAGTCCCAGCAGCCAGAAAACAGCAACGCACCTGTCCTGCTGCTGACAGCGCCCTGTGTGGCCTCTCTGAACACCGCTCACCTCTCAGCTCAGCTTTTATAGTAACCATGGGAGGTAAGGTGCTGGTATCACCCCAATTCACAGATGGAGAAACTGAGGCAGGGAGACACAAAGCCAGCTGAACCAGATCATATGGCTTGTAAGAGGAAGACAGGCCCTTTTGGCTTGGGTAGACCTTTGACCGGCCGTGGTTGCTGACACTGCCACCAGCTCGGACCCCCATCTTCTGGTGGGAGGTCTTGGCACCTCTTGGTCAGACATAGCGTGCACTCAGAATCGTACACTCAGAACAGCAGCTAAGGGTATATTCTGCCAGTCTGCTCACCCCTGTGTGCAGCAAGACAACAGGGTGAAAGAAAGCTGGGACAGTCAGCCCTGTGACTGAGATTTCTGACCAAGGTGACACAGCAATTCAATGGGGGGACAGAACAGTCTTTTGTTCTTTGTTCTTTGTTTTTTCAACAATTGGTCCTGTGACAGTTGACTATCTACATGCAAAAAAAAATATAATAAAAAATAAGGACTTTGGACCCTTTCCTTACATCAAATACCAGCACTCATTCACAACAGATCTTAGGCCTTCTTGTAAGATCTGGAACTGTGCTTGCTTAGAAAAAAGCATGGGAGTTTATTCACCACCTTGGCTTAGGCAAAGAGTTCTGGAATCTAACACCGAAAGTTCAAGCAATACAAGAAGAAATGAGTCAGATGGACACCAGCAAAACCCAAACCTTCGTGCTTCGAAAGGGCCTGGTGGTAAAGTAAAAATAAAGACACAGACTAAGGAGATATTTTCAGACCTTACATCCAGTAAGGGACTTCGATCCAGAATATTTAATAAGGAGACAAAGAATCTAATCTCGAAACGGGCAAGAAATTTACAGAGACATTTCTCCACAGGAGACAGATGTGCAGTGAGTAGAGAGGGGCGTCCAACCCCACATTCACGGGGGACACGCAGACTGAGGCTACGGTGAGACAGACACCACTTCACATCCGCCAGTCCCACCCCCGGGGATGGCTGGAAGTTGAAAGGCAGACAGTAACAAGTGTGCCGAGGAGGTGGAAAAATTGGAACCATCTCACAGTGTTGGTGGGAATGTAAGATGGTGCAGCCCGGCTTTGGAAAACAGTCTGGCAGTTCGTTTCTTTAACAAGTAAACAAGCTGGGCATGGTGGTGCACGCCTATAACACCAGCACTCTGGGGAGGCCGGGGCAGGAGGACTGCAAGTTTTAGTCCAGCCTGGGCAACGTGGTGATTTAGCAAGACCTTGTCTCAAAAAAATAAATAAATGAAATAAAAAAGGGCTAGGGCTGTAGCTCAATGCAAAGGCCCTAAGTTCAATTTCCAGGACCACCACCATCAAAGAAAGCAGGAAAGCAAGCAAGCAAGCAAGCAAGCAAGAAAGCAAACTTAGCATAAGACTAAGCAATTCTCAGTTCTACTCCCTGGTCTATCCTCAGGAGAAATAGAAGCAAGTGTCCACACAAAGGGATGGAAGCTTGGAGAAGCTGAATACCTTTCCCAGGCCCTAGAAGCGCTGGGTTCAAATCCAAGTCTCGCCTGCCAAAGATGGAGTTCTTCCCACCACTGCGGAGCAGCCCAGGGCTTTGCAGACAGCGGGCAGGGGTCTGGGCTGCTGTGCATGTGCCTCTGTTTGCCTCAGAAGACACATGGTGGGAATGGCCTCACCCCCTCATGGTGGTGCCACTGAAGCCTGTGGAGCCTGATGTGACCAGGGACATGTACTCCACGGAGACAGCCCCTGCCAGGGACCTGTGTCCGAGTCTCTTTAGGACACTGGGCAAGGAAGAGTGTTGTGTGTCCAGATGGGGTCCCCACTCCAGATATACCTGCACTCTGCTGGGCGGAACATTCTGGGCCGAGTGGGTTCTTACAGGCCTTACCCCGCCTCACTCCCTACCCCCATATCCTCATTATGGGAGCAACCTCCCTGTGGTCCAGATCTACAAGAGCAGGTGGTGCCCTTCTGCCAGCTGCGCTCATCACCTGGAGAAGCCATAGCCTCATTCCCAACAGAGCCGCCCTGGGAGCCACTGATGGGGAGCCAGCGTTGACGGCCACCTGTAGGCCCCACAGCCGTTTGCCACACGAATGGACACTGGGTCCTCTCTCCCTTGCTTTCTGCAGCCTTGTGACTCCAGCATCCAAAGCCCACCTGCCACAGGCGCCCTGAGTGCTGCTCAGACAGCTTTCAGCAGGTGTAGACCCTCTTACCCACTCACAGCAGAGACCCCAGGGCCTCTGAGCTGTCCAGGCAGAGACACTGGCTGCTGTGGACCCTGGGGGTGACAAGGATGACGAGCGTCACATCGGAGACCCTGTGAGGCACCGCTAATAGGGCTTCTGGTCAAACGTGACTGAGTCCCAGCCTTGGGACATCAGATCCTGGGGCTGACCTGTACCACCTGTGCCATTTGCTTCCAGAAGACAGACGAGACACTGTCCTCCCAGACCCTTTAATGTGGGACACGGTACAAACAACTGTGTGTGCCAGCTAGGACCCCAGTCCTCATAGCCCATCTGGGAGTCTAGGGGACAGGCCATCAGGGAGTGGCCTGCCCACCCCAGTTCCTACAAGGAGGACAGTCACACAGCTAACTGGCAGCAGTCTGACAAAGGCATAGACCCTGGACTGTAGCTGTGGCACTGCTGGACCCCTCAGCGACCACCACTGTCACAGGGTTTAGCCCTTCACCATGTGGCTGGTGGTGTGACACTGAACCCAGGAATCATCTCAACACAACCATGCCCTGTCCCAGATGCGATGGACAACAGCAAGTGTGACGTCCCCCAGGATGATGGCAAGGTGCAGCTGCCTCCTCCATCTTCAGGGCTGTCCCAGCCTCTACAGATGGAGACACTGCCTTTCCTCCCCGCCTGACCGCTCGGCCACGCACACACCGACTCCTGGCTGGGATCTTCCTTCCTATGCCCCCGGGGACTGGATGGCATTGTGGAGATTGTTTAACCAAGCCAGGGGACGAATGTAGAAAAGATGGGGACAAACAGACCTGGCCGTGAGGACATGGCATTGATAACCATGCAGCCCTGCTGACAGCACACCTGTGGGGTCTCCACCTCTCCACACACGTCTTGCACTGTCTTGAGATCTCACCACAAGAGGGGAGGCCTAGCCCTTCCCCACTTCTGGCAGGGTGAGGCTCAGAGAGGTGAAGTAAGCTGCCTGAGGCCAAAGAGCTCATGAGCACCGCAGCAGGGACTCAAAGCCAGCAGACGGACCACTGGCCCTAGGCTCCTAGCCCAGAAGTGAGCACGGTCACAGCTGGTGCCACTTCCGGGGTGTGAGTAGACTCAGGCCTCAGCAGTGCTCACCATTGCCTGACCTCCAGCCACCGTGGCTCTCTGAGAGGCGGTGGCCTGCAGTGGCTCTAAAGCTAGGGATGGGCCTGTGTGCTTCCTCTGCCTCGCCACCACAGGGCCCTCGTGTCACGTCACCCATCTGGTGGGTCACCCACCTTCTTCAGCTCGTGATTTATCCCTCCAGAACATTCCAAGGCAGTCCAGCACGGTGCCTGAATCTCAGTAAGTCAGGTTCAGACTCAGCAAGTCTTGTGGAGGCCCAGAGCTCTGCATGTCTGAGATGCTCCCAGGACACCAATGTGTCTCCACTGAGGCTGTGTCTCACTCTGTCCTCCTCTCATCATGCCTCACCTGAGCCCTCCAGATTTCCCCATCAGCCTCTCTATCACCCCCCACTCAAGCTGTACCCCCTCCCTGCACCATGGCTACAGCCTCCACCTACAGCACTTTCCTCTTGTGCTTACCAGCCTGCAAGTCCCATCCACGCCACCTGGGACCCACACCTGCGCCCAGTGCGGGCTCCTGGGCCCTGGCTGAGATGGACCTTACAGAGCCTCTGCAGACAGACCTGCTGACTCTCCAGCTCCCCTGTGGGTCTCAGAGTCAGGATCTCTGGCGGCAGTTCATTCCCCTTCCTGTCCCCACCAGGGACATGCTCTCCGGCTTGAGGCCACCTTGCCCTCCACAGTGACAGTACCCTCTTCCCTTTCTGGAATTCCTCTGATAGCCAGCCACCTCATCAGCACTTCTTTAAAACATATAAAAACCAGTTCCAGAAGGGCTCCCATTCACTAGAGAGTGTCACATGCCTGTAATCCTAGCACTTTGGGACGCTGAGGTAAGAGGATCACAAGTCCAAGCCCACCCTGGGAAACATAGTGAGACTAGTTTCAAAATAAAGAAGAGCTGGTGAGGTCGCCCAGTGTACAGAGCCTAGGTTCACTCCCCAGCACCTCCCCCCACACCAGCGACAAAGCAGCTTCCACTAGTTACTGTAGCCTAGAAAGGGGCTGTTTCCACACAGTTAAAGCTTAGCCTCTTTTTAATTTTTTTGGCACTCAAAATCAAACTCATGACCTCATGCTTGCCAGATAGGCACTGTGTGGCTGAGCTGTATCCCCAACCCTAAAGCCTGGGACCATGTAAAGTTAGATAGTTCTCCATCCTTTGAGAGCATGTAGACCTCAAAAACAAAACTGTCTTATAGTTGTCTTTGAGATGATAACATAGGGAATCCTTCAAGGGCTTTTAAGATGCACACAACAGAGTTCCTCCAGACTAAGTGACCCTGGGAGACAACAGCGCTTTGCAAGTCCACTTGTTATAGCTTCCCACGGTCCTTCCTCACTCGTCACTTCTCCTCCGCCTGGACCCCAGCCTGTTGTAAACTGCCACGGACAGGTTCCCATGTGAACAAGTGTGATAGGTTGTGGTGGAGCACACACTGGTGTGGCACTGAGTCTTAGAACCTAAGCTCCTGAGTGCAAAGATGGGGACCCCACAGAGCACTGATGACCCATGGTGGGGGGGGACACCAAAAACCAGCCACAAGATCCCAGCTTGGAAGACGTCACAACTCATACACCTCGCCCGGTCTCCAAGGTAAAACACAACACGACCACATCTGAAGCTCACCAGATTCAATCCATCAGTGCTGTGCGGGAGAAGCTGGGAGGCAGAAGACAGGAGGGTTTCACCTGGATGTGCACCATGCTGGTTGAGACATGTGGTCACCGCAGAGCCAAGGAGATCTTTACCTGAGCTCAGAGAACTGCCCAGGACAAGCAGGGTGCCAGCCTCATCAGGAGGTTCCAGGACCCAGCAGGAAAGGGGTTCACCTGCACACCCTACAGCATCCAGGAGCACTGGGCCCTCCAGAGGGCCCAGGTCATGGTGAGACTCAGTCAACATCTACAGCGGAAAGCAGGCATGGTTCTGCATGACTCTAGTAAGACCAGATGTGTCAATGCTTTGGCCATGGCCCACGTGACAACATCACAGGATAACTGTTTCAAAATCACAAAGACTGCTGAAATGACTGGACCTGATGAGAACTAAGTACAGTACGACAGGAATGACAGCTTGGCCAAAGACAAAGGAGACTCTGGTAGTGGGAGACGCAGAGGCCCCGAAAGGACACAGAGTGGCCAGGAAGAGCAGAGGGATGCAGAGCTCAGCATGACAAGACCAGCCACAGAGGAGCTAGGACTGTTGAGAAGGGGGCAGAGAGGCGGCTTCAGGGTACGAATGGCGAAACAGTGCAGGGCAGAAGTCCGGAGCACTAACCAGCCGTGTGAGCCAAATCCAGCTGTTTCACCCAGTTTCTCATCTGTAAAATGAAGGTGGTAACAGCCGCACCCAGCACCGTGAAGGCCAAGTGTGCGTGGTGGGGAGGTACTCACTGTGTGTGTGTCCAGGTGGCCGGGACAGACCAAGAGCACATCACAAGGAGGCAGAGGCTGGCCAGGTGAGGGAGGCACTTCCTGCAGGGCTGTTTTGGAATCATTGGGTAGGCAGTGAGACACCCATCACTGAGGGCATCCAAGCCAAGTCCAAGTAAACACCAGAAAAGTTTTCCACTCATGTCTCGTTCTATCCTCTAAAAATGTGTGACACTGATGTGCTGCCCCACGTCCAGCTTTTGCCTCTCACTCTCAGCTGAGTTCTAGAGTGGTCGTTATTAAAGCAGCTGAGCATAGAACCCCCTGGGGGGACGTCAGGATAGAACATGAGACTCAGGTAGGCCCATAGCAGGGGTTTTTTCACCCAAATCCTGGAGTGTGGCTTGTGAATCTGTACACCGCACCCTCTCTTTACAACTTTCCAGGATCGGACAGCTCTGGAGGGCAGAGGTGCCCAGTCCCCAGCCTCCCGGGGAATAAACTCAGACTCATCATGCCTCTGTTGCTTCCTCAAGCAGCTTCACAGAGAGACTCTGAGGCTGACCCCAAACTCACAGTCTGGTCCTAGAAAGCTGAGTGGGCTGTCCATGGCTCACTGACCAGTACTAACAAACTCTTGACCTGCCTTCTGAGACCCAGCCAGAGCTGAGGTTCCCAAATTAGCAGCTGCTCTCGATGCACGTCCCCCCCCCCGCCCGCCCCGAACTCCATCCTGCCAGCATCCCACACCCGCTGTCATTCTCTCAGGTCTAATTGTCCTTGACAAGGACTGTCACATGGGTCTCATGGACCTGTGTCCTGCAGACCCGCATTGGCCCATCTCCAAGGCCCTCTTGGGAGTCTCGCCTGACAGCTGGGCACAGGAAGAGCCCACCCTCACACCACACAAAGGAAAACCCATCCTGAGGTGGTATTCGGGGGTCTCAGGGGCCCACTGACCCAGGCTGGCCGGGATCGAAGCTCTCCACCTGCCCAGGCAGCTCCCTGGCTGGTTTACTGTGGCCATGGGAACCGCAGAGCTGTTGTGCTATGACATCATGGCAGGGGTGAGATCAGGGCCAGTGCCAAGCCAGCCAGATGGTGAGCATGCAGGTCAGAGGACCAACCACAGAGATCTGGCTCCAACTGCCAGAGGCTGAGCAGGGGCATTTTGAAGATGCCCATTCAAAGTCCCGTCGGGGTGGGGGAGGGGTATACTGCACAAAACAGAAATTCTCACCGCCACCAGATAGAGGACGCCTTCCCTTCCTCCAGCCTGGTAGCAGCATGAGCTCCTCTGCTCCTCTAAGAAGGACAATAATGATGCCAGGCTGGGGAAGGGACATTAAGAGGTTCATATCAAGGCCAGAGCTCCTGAGCCGCATCCCACCCCTTCTCCTGTAGGGAGAGCAGCCCATCTAAGGCAAGGGGGAAGCCCTCCTACCTTCAACAGCATCAGGGCATCAGGAAGCTGCACTGAGTGGTCATATATTTTTTTTTTTTTTTTTTTGAGAGAGGGTCTTGCAATGTAGCCCAGGCTGGCCTTGAACTCAGTGATCCATCTGCCTCAGCCTCCTGAGTGCTGGAACTGATACTGTACTGGAAGCTGGGAGTGGGGGTATCATGGCCTTATCCCCACTCTCCCTTACCTACCTACTAGAGATGAGAAACCCCGACATGCTCAAGCTTGTTTCATGAATCTGCCTTTGGAGAAATTCAGTTTGAGGGATGTGGTCCCAAGAAGGCAAAAGGTTCTGTTCTTGCAAGGAAAAGTGAGTGCCAGGGATGTGGCCAGGGTGTGGGTATCTCGGGAGGATTCGGGCTCAAAAGAGCTGAACCTAGAACCAAAGGTGTTATCCGGGCTGGGTGGGCCAGCGCAACAGGGAGTCTCTTCTCCTGAGAAATTCTCTACCCAAGCTCCTACCTACACCAGTTTGGTTCACTCTTCTTAGCCCTTGGGGTGAATAATTTCTTGTCAGCCTGACTGGGCTATAGGGTGCCCAGACAGCTGATCAACACGATTTCTGGGTGTGCCTAAGCGTGTGTCTCTGGAACAGATGAGTATTCAAATCTAGACCACCTACTGCACAGCCCCTTCCCCAGTATGGACGGCCTTCACCTGACCCTTTGAGAGCCCAGACCCAACGGAAAGGCAGGAGAAAGAAACCCTCTCCCCGCTGAAGCTGGGGTGTCCATCTACTGCCCCAGACATTACAGCTTCTGGTTCTAGGAGCACTGAGTCACACTAGCAGCTCCCTCCAGTCTGTGGGACAGCAGACTGTGGGATTTGTCAATCTCCATAAATGAGTGAGCCAATTTCCATACTAAATCCCATCTTGTATGTCTCTCGCTATATCCTACCAGTTCTGTTTTCCAGAGAACCTTGATGAATACAGCCCTAGAGACAGTCCTGGGCCTGTTTCCCCCTCTCAGAAAATAATACACTTGCCAAAAGGAAGTCTGCTTCTTCTTAGACATCTCAATTTTTTACATTTCAATTAAAAATCAACACCATTTGTCACCCGCAGAGCACACGGGCTGTGATCTACTTTGTCACTCCCCTGCTGCTGGATGTGTAACATTTCCCTACTTAAGGGAGCCAGGGATAAATAACTGCCACAATGCTTATAGGTGCCCCTAATTGTTTCCCTCTGAAACATTCGTAGATACAGGGGTCCCCGATCAAAAGGAAAACTTGTTTTTATGCCCTCTACCATTGCTGCCAAAATACCCCGCTGAGCCTTACAACTGCTCGCCTTAGAAGCGAATGCATGGGCCCTCCAGCCTCTCCAAGGACAAGCAGCCTCTGGCCAAGGGAACAGAGCACAGGTCTGAAGCTCTGAAGCCCGACCCTGTTCCACAGCCTCGAGCCAGCATCAGTCTCCTTGGATACCTGGCACCGCCACTCCACTGGCAACCTTGGGCATCACAAGCCTCCCCCATCCAAATGGAAGAGAACTCCTGCATCTCTCTCCCACAGAGTCCTTGACAAAATAAGGACGGAGATGTGAAGGGCCTTTTGCCCTTGACAATCACACATTTATCTGCATGCCTGGCTGTCTTATTCCTGCCTTCATGAACTGGCACATAGAACATAAGGCCACCTCTCCATTTATCCCTTTGTCCTCGTCAGACAGCCCACAGGGCCACGGGGACAAGACATCACAGCTGAGAGTCAAGACCTGAGATGCTCATCCTAGCTCCATGCAAGGTACTTCACTTCCACCTGGCAAGGGCCAGGATGGTCTTCTGCTCCCAGCAACATCTGAGGGCTGAAGCTTTACTGCTAAGCAGGCTACAGAGAAAACCGCACCCACACCCAGAAAATGCCGAACAGGAAGCCAGGACGGGGCTGCATGTGAGCAAGCCCACTAAGCCTTTGCCCCCTAAAAGCAAGGGCCCATGTGCTCCAAAAGCCCTCCAGCCACAGTGTCAACATGGTCCTTCTGCACAAAACCACCCCTGGGATCTGAAGCCCCCGAAGGACCCCACCTCCCATCCTTCCTCCTGATAGGGCATCAAGCACCTCATCATTGATCCCACCTCCCTGCACCCCACTCACTGCCCATGGCTGAAGCCTCGCTGCTGCTGCTACAGGATGGGATGGATGAATGACAAGGTCTTCCTAGCACTGGGGCCTCCTGTTTCTTCCGGTCTCTTTGAGTCTCCAGGGGTCCTCCTAGCTTTCTTTTCAATCCTCCTGGTCTCCCATCCCCCACTATGTTAAGGGATCTTGGCAAGGACATGAGACCTGAGCAGGGCCACAAGGCCATCTGCGAGGGGAGGCAGAGAACAGCCTGTCAAAGGAGAGGATTCCTGTTGGTGCTGCATCCTGCATGGTGGCTGTACAGGGACCTCGCTGCCCTCTTTGGGAGTCCTGGGCTGAACCCATTAGCCTTCCTTGAGCTCTCAGTCTGGGGAGGGAAGAGGGCCTGCGGACCCAGCCGGGGGGCAGACAGCTTCAGGCTGGGCTCAGGGGAAACAGAACATCTGTATTGGGCCTTGCATTTCCTCCCGGCCCGCGTGCTTTTCTCCCAAGGAGCTCTTCTCCCTAAGGAGCTCTTGGACAGAAGCAACCTGCTCAGCATCTCAAGGTCACTGAAACAATGGGGAACCTGGAGCACTTTCACATGCTGACTCATTTAATGAAAATTTGCTCTGTGGCACGACTCTGAGAAATGCAATCTTCCTTTTGCAGAAAAGGAAACTAAGGCTCAGAACCAGTTTCACCTAGGTCATGTTTCCCAACAATTACCACTTTGTTTCTTTCCCCTAAAATGCCCCTTTTCCTTAGTTAAAAACCAGCTGTTGGAGAGGGGCCTGACCAGGGTCTCTGTAGTCACCAGAGGAGCCTGGCAAAGCTGGCCCCCCTCACTTGCTTTGTTGAGTATAAGGAAGGTGTCCCGACCCAGAAGGGTGCCAGGCTATCCAAGCTACAGATCACAGACAGTAAATAAAGCTTCAACTCAAGCCAGATGTTGTCCTGGAAGCTTTTTCCCTGAGGCCTCAGGAGCGCTTTCCATGTGGATCATTTCGAGACAGAAAGCCAGGTCTTGGCCTGGAAACCCACATTCACTCAGGCTCAGGAGCCCAGGATGGATGGGTGAGTCCCTGGCACTTTCAGGGTCAGCTTGGACAGTGAAACTCCATCTCCGTTTCTTCTTGTTAACCTGCTTCCTTCTATAGAGTAGCAGAGGGCTGGTAGCCAGGTGACAATTACACCAGTCACACCCAGCCAGCCTCTATGACACAGGTCACAGAGCTCAGGAAGTGTTTTTGTGAAAGGTCAGCTAGCTAACGATTTTGGCTGAGAGGGTGATGCAACCTCTCTGACACTTTCCTCCCATTGCCTGTTGCAAAAGCAGCCAGGCGAGATGTGCTTCCAGCGGGGGTGGCTGCCTTCCAACCAAACTTTATTTACTACAACAGGTGACCGCCCTGCCTCGGGTGTGGTCTGCCAACCTCTCAAAGAGGCCAGCAAAGTTTCAGGCCCTAGATGGGCTTTTTGAGACCCAGGCACACAAAGCTGGTCCAACCCAGCCTCTGCAGCACCCCTGGGAGAACATGTGGCTGAGTTCACCCAAGGAAGCATATGTGACAAAACCACGTCCACTGTGGGTGCTGCGTTGGACCCTGGTGATGGATGCATGGATTTTAGTCTGTGATGGTAAAAAACCACCCTGCAACTGGGTGACCTATTGGTGTGAATTACATCTCAATAAAGCTGATAAAAGACAGTCCAGGAGAGAGAAATAAAAGTTCTCTCTGGAGTGACAATCCTCATCCACGGGTGATTTATCTGTAACTTCAGGACCCAAAGGAAGGTCAGTCCCAGCCCCTAACCTAGCGAGTGTGTGTGTATGTCCTTCCTGGGTTGACCCCTCACCCTCTATCCTAAGAAACCCTCCTCCAATCTCCATTTGCCTCTCAAATGCGTTCGTTCTTTTTTGGTACTACACTTGAATCCAGGGCCTTGCAAGAGCACTGTATCACTGAGCTATATTGAACTTTATTTCCCCACAATTTTACTGTTTTTCTGGCCTCGAACTTGTGATCCTCCTGCCTCAGCCTCTGGAACAGAGTGTGCACTACCATGCCCACACCCACATCCCTTTTGTTGGAGTGGGTGCTAAGAACTACACTGGAGACCTTGCGCTGACCCACAGCTATAGCCTTCCAACTGCCTTTCATCTAAAACACACAGCTCATTCATGTTAAAGGAAAGTGAAGAAATACGGTTAAAAAAAATTGATTTTAGCCACAGTCCAGATTTTTCAATTTTTTCCAGTGGTGGGCATTGTTACTTCCTAGCTCTTTCTTATAATTATTTAAAAGTTTGAGATAGGGTTTCGCTAACTTACCCAGGCTGGGCTCAAAGTTTCTATCCTCCTGCCTCAGCCTCCCACAGTGCTGGAATTACAGGCATGCACCGCCAACGCCTGGCATACAGCCTAGAATTTTGATGGATATCCTTCTGGACTGTTTTTCTACGTGTGTATTTAAATAAGTGTATTTTTTTTAAGTGTGGAATTCTGAGACAGTAAAACTACGTGAAGAAGTGCCAGGAAACTGTCCACATAAAACTGACCAGGTCAGTGGCTCCCTAAGTGGACACAGCAGGGCTCAGAGCAGCCATTTCCTGAGATTTTAGGGTCATGGCTTCTTGTTCTAGGTGTTGGGTTGCTACTTGTGACACAGTGGACATTTGAGCACTGTGCCTTTCTAAAAATGCACACTACAAGTTTGGCAATGTTTGTCAGGAGATCCATACACCCTGGACACGTTCACAGGTCACACACAGGAACCTGCAGTGCTATCATACGTGACTGCCTGCATTTTTTTGTAAGGACAGAACTTAACTTGGTCACTTCTAATGGACTGGCAGGCAAACCCCATATACAAGGCTAGCACTCTGCAGTTTCCCCCTCCTTTGTCACTGCCACCAGTGTCATGGTCTCCATGCTTCTTGTTCAGATCCCTAGCAGAAAAACAAGAACCTGGCCAAGCACTCTCCATACCTAGATATTCGTTCAAAGTTCTATTTCAGTGCAACCCTCTGTGTGTCTTCTTTTAGCATCAAACACGTCTTGGGTAGCCCTGGGTGGAGACCACACAGCTCTGTGCAAACACCGGCAGACAGAAGTACCCGGTGAGGTTTTAAAATTCCAGTGCCCACGCCCAGGTCCAGAGGTTCTGAATGTAGGTGCCCACCTCCTTCTAACACCCCTGGGGGAGCTCACCGCCATTCCAATGCCTGGGCGCCCTCAGTGGTTTACCTGGGTCCCTGAGGATGGAAGGCAGACTCTGTGTGGCTGGCTGGTTCAGGATTCAGTCCCAGCGGGCCCGGGCCTTGGCCCTGGCTCCCAACCCTCCTCTTTGGCCTCCTCTGCACCCAGAGCTCTCTTGCCCATACTCGAGCAGTCAGACCTTCTACTGAGGACCACAGGATGCACTCTGGAGATTCTGAACCTGTCTCTAGCTTGGATTCCTCGTGCTTCTGGACCTTCACTTCTTAGCTCTGCTCTTCCCTCTTGAGGACCATCCTGGCCACAGGACCACTTGTCCCAGGTTTGTGGGTTTGCACTCATATGTGTGCAGGCACTCACTGGGTGGGTGACAGAGACCCCTTCTTCCCTCTGTCTCCTATTTTTCTTTCTCCTGCTGTTTTCCCCATCTTCCCAGTCTTCTGGAAGGGATCCTGGAAGCACATCTCTCGGGTGATTTCAAACCCAAGAACAGGTCTCCCCCAGGCACAGCATCAGCGGTCCCTGCAAAGACCAGGCTGGCTGTGTACATTGCCTCCTAAGCCTGGGTGTTGTCTACACCCATTCTCTATGCACTCCAATGTCACCAATGGTTTTGGACCGCCCAGACTGCACCATTCTTAGTGTAACTTCCTTTACACCCCACGCTGGACAGAGGACAGCAAGGGTCTGCACATGCCTGCTCTCTGATGCACATTTTCAAACCATCCCTAAGTGCCCCACACTAATGTTTGGTTTTCCCTTCCCCAGGTTAGGGACAGCCCTGCCTGCCTCTGCCTTTTATTCCCTGGGGCAGTTACTCCATAACTGGTCCTTGAAGTCGACAAGCCAGATATGAGCATCAGGATGCACAAACCCTGTGACCCCCAAACAAGAAGTCACCTGCCGAAGGAGTTGGCAAAAGCTTCTGCAGAGGGTGGCCCCACCTTCACAAGTCCTGGCTCCACTCTCCGGGTATGATCCTGGCATGCTTTTCACACATGCAGGAGCAGACAAAACTGTGACTAAGTGTGCTGGACTGGTCCTTATCACTGGGCACACAGGGCCCCCCAGGCCCCAAAGGGACTGAGGGGCATTGTGGGGCTTGGCACATGGGATCTAGCAGATGGCTTGCTGGGCCTTGACTGTGGGCCCCTTTCTATCTGGTTTGGACACCACCAGCAGGTTTGCAGGGAGTGGTTTCTAGAGATGGGAACAGCCATACGGTTAGCACAGTGCAGGAGCGATGTGGCCCTGGGCACTGCCAAGCAGGCCACAGAAGAGACTTCATTCTCTGGGTCCGGGAGCTCCTGGATTTATCCTTGATTCCAAAAACCAGCCGAAGCAGCCTGGGTCTGCTAAGTAGCTCAGCTGGCTTAGTAACTCAGGTTCCAACCACGGTACTGTCTGAATGGCGAGCCTGGAGCTGGTGTCACAGCATAGGCTTGCGGTAGGTGGCAAAGGATTCCATTAGGTAAGAGGGAGTTGAGCCAGCAGCCCATCTGAGCAGTGCTGTTACCAAGATGTGTAATACCTCTTGCTTGCCTTGACCTTCCTGGAAAGGACAAGGACCCAGGACCTTCCAAGAACACGCCAGATGGCCTCTCACCAACATCCTACAGGTCACAATCTCACAGTGAATTCTCTGTTGATCCTAGTTCCAAGCCCACCACTGCTAAGGGACACCTCCCAGAAATCCTTTCATGGGCAATGAAATCTGTTTCTTAGACCAAGAGCTTCCTGCAGACACTAAGCCAGTCAGCAGTGCTGTGCCCAGCCACGAGTACATGGAGCCAGCACAGAGGGGCGAAGCCGGCCTTTCTCACACCCCTGCAGCAGTCCCGGCTACGGACAGTCTCTTGGGGGATCTCAAAACTACAAAAGCCAAGATCTGAGCCCACTGTGTAACTGCATGGGGACCCAGGCCAGAGCAATCCTTGTACAAGTTTCCCCACCCCATAAGCAATTCTGTTCTCAGTAGAATGGGGACCTGCCCCAAATGGGACATCTACCTGCACCTCTAAAAGCAGAAGAGAACATTGGTGAAAAGGTGGCCACGGCAGTCACAGGACATGGTGGGGCTTTATCACAGCTCCCTACACTGGGACATGGAAGCATAAGAGGGACGACAGCGAACAAGGCAGGGGAGCCTCGGTGTGCTGGACTCCGTAGTGCCCCTCCCCCCAAGTTCATGTCCAGCCAGACCCTGTAAATATAACCTAACCTTTTTTGGAAACAGGGTCTTTGCTGATGAAATCAAGTCGAGATGAGATCATACTGGATGGAGGGGGTGGCAAAGCCTGATGGCTGGTGTCCTTAAAAGAAAGAGGTTTGGACCCAGACACATCCACAGCATAGAAGCCTGTGTGTAGAGGGGTGCAGAGTGGGGAGGGTTACATCAGTGAATCCAAGAACACCAAGGAGAGAGAGCAGCTTGCAACAGATTCTCCCTCTCAGTGCCTCCAGCAGAAGCCAGCCCTGTGACATCTGGATTTCACTCTGCTGGCCTCCCGAACTGCAAGACAATAAATTCCTTTCCCTTTGAGCCACCTGGTTATGGTCACTTGCCACAGCAGCCACCGCAGACAGGATAAGTGGACTTTGCAGTCAGTGCTGTCCCGAGAGTGGGCACCCACGCTAGGACAGGGTTAAAAGTTTTGGCTTCGTGAAGATTTTAATGCAATGATTTGCACACCAGTTCGAGGAAATCTAGGCAGAGGACAGTAATGCGCAGGACGAAGGGAAGGCTGGGGGCGTCCGTGAGAGCCCTCGACCCACCGCGAGCCCTGCTTCAGACCACAGCAGAAGCAGCACCAGCTCAGCGGCTGTCAGCACACAGCTGGGCAAGGACTGGAAATTCTCCCCACGTGGCTGAGAGGGGAGGGTGGTCTCAGGCCCAGCTCCTTCCTGCTCCTAGGAACCCCAGTTCCCTTCTGGGGCCTCGTGACTTGCTGATCAGAAATGCAGCTTCTGTTGGTGCTGGAGCTCCTAGAGGCCAGTACTCTCAGAGTATATCCGCCCCAGAAGGCCACTCACAGCTCCCTCAAGGGGAGGAGCCTCTTCTTCACCCCCCAGATTTTGCTGAACATCAAAGCTAAATTGGAGAAAAGACTTCATTTTCCCCAAATCAGATGTTGTGGAAACTACGCAGTAAGCACGCGCCACACCCAAAGCCCAGGTGGCCTGAGCCACATGATTCCAGGTGACCAACTGAAGGCTCCCCAAGCTGGGCAGGTGGTCCTCATGGCTAATGATAATGGGGCCAGGAGGCTTGGGAGGGGGGGAGGGGAAAAGAGGGGTCACTGATGACAGCAGGAGGACACAGGAGCCCCAGCTTCAGTTCTGGCAGGTGAGGGACACACACCCACCCAGTCTTGCCACACTGGGCAAAGGATACTCAGCTACGACAACTTAGGGGCAGACAGACGTTAGTGGGAAGGCAGAGGGGCCGTGGAGGCCCACCTGCTGTCTACCTGAATGTGCCTGCCACTACCAAGGCTGGAGAGGCCTGCAGTATGAGCCGAGGCAGAATCCCCATTTCTGCCATTCTCCCACTCTGGGGACCACAATCTATAACTGAGCTCCTCCTTGGCAGATATTGGGGATCAGAAATCCTAAGGCTCAGAGCTATTCACTGACCTATCTAAGCGGCCACACAGGCCCACTCACCCCCTTCAGTCACCAAAGCTCCAGTTTTGGGGGGATTGTCCTGGGAAAAGTCACAGGCAGCAAAACACTCAGGGTGCTGGCCCTGCCAGGGCCCCGATTATGGGGCCTCGTGGGCAGGGCACTCAGTAAGGAGAGGCCACCCGCCCTATGGGCCCTTCTCGGGGTTTCTTTGAGCCCTGAGTAGGGGGACTTCTATCCTAGCCCGTTTAATATGCTTAATACATCATCCCCCAACTGGGACCCGCAGAAGAAGCACCCCTCCAGAAGACAATCCCTGCTCCCACCTCACCTGTGAGAGTTTCTCCGTAGGGTCCCCAGTCCCCAACCCCCCCCCCGCCCCAGTCGGGTCCCCCTCTGCCCTGCCCCCAGCGCTGGCATCCCAGGGCGGCCTCCTGCCAAAACCCAAGCCATTCCCTGGCTCCCTTTGCAGGGGCTGGAGCTGCTGCGGAATTTCGGTGGGATTTTGAGGTCGCGAAGCATCTCACCAAAGAGAGGGAAAGAAAGGGAGAGCGGGAGGAGGGAAAGAAAGTACGCTTCGGGCGTCTACTTGTGGGATTCCAGGGGGACCCGGCAGCGCGGGGGCCTGGCCCTGGGCGGCGGGCGCGGCGCCGCGGAGGCTGCGGGGGGTCCCCGAGAGCGCGCGGGGCGCTGGGCCGCCTGGGCCGCGCGGGCGGGCCCGGGGTCGCGCCGCTTACCTACGTCCGCATTGCAAAACGCCTGTTGCGGGTGCACCGGGGAGCAGCTGCAGGCGTCGGCACCGCGCGGCAGGGTCCCCAGGAGCAGCAGGCCGAGCGCCAGCCGCAGGCTGCGGGCCGCGGCGCCCATGGCGGGCCGGGGGTCGGCGGGGGCCGGCACGCCCCTCCTCACCTGCCCCGCGGGCCGGCGCGAACTTTCTCCCCTGTGGCTTCCGGGAGCGGCCAGGGCACGGCGCTGGGGCGGCTTCTCGGCGGCGAAGGCGAGGGCGAAGGCGAAGGCGAAGAAAGCGGGGTGGGGGCGGCGGGCCAGCGGCTCCCCGCAGGCCTTCTATGGGTGTTTGCTGCGCGCTCGGCCGAGCCGGCGTTTTATTGCGCTCCGAGGAGCCTCTGCTCCTCCTCCCGGTGGCTGGCAGCCAGTGCAGGCCGGGCGCTCCCAGCACCCCTCCCCCGCGCCCGCCCCGCCGGCCCTCCCAGAGCCAGGGCTTTTGTTGTGCCCGGCCCTGCCGGGCGCGGGCTTCCAGAGCCACTGGTGCGCCGGTCCAAGCCGGCGCGCTGCGCACCTGGCTCCCACCGTGCGGGGCCCCCACATGCCCCCCCAGACTCAGTGCCTGCGACTAGAGGCCAGTTCCAAGGGCACCAGGCCGCCCGCCGCCCTTTCCTTTCATCATGAGTCTACACTGTCTGATCTGTTTCCACTAGGGTGGGTTCCAGACACAGACCTCGCAATGGGAATGTGCCCTTTGGCGCAGAGGCCATTCCCCATGACCCCTCCCTTGGGGACTGGAGGCCCTCCTGAAACTCCGGGGCTCCTTTTCCTAGCGTAGTGGAGGCCTTAGAATTTTAACTATGCTCCACCGGTTGTTGCAGGGAGTGCAGAGTGTGGTTGGTACGGACAAGACAGGATTTTTATAAACTGGCCATAATTTAGACCAGCCGAATAGGGGTTCCGGGGCAGGAGCCAGTAGGATTGTGGGAGTGGGGTTTGTGCAGAGCGCGCACAGATGTGAGTACCAAAGAACTCTTTCCCTGAACCGTTCTGCGTTCCAGCAAAGACCAGGGAACTTACAGGTGTTGTCAGGGCAAGACCGTGCTGATTGGTGCCCGGGCCCTGTGTCTGGGTGGTGAACCTGTGTCCCTCTGGACACTGGCAGTCCCACTAGGGAGGCGAGAGTCCCGGAAAAGAACGCGATTAAAAATAATTGCCCACCAGACGGCCCCTGGGAAACGCTGGGAAATACTGAAATAATAGAGGAACGGTTTCTTTCTGCCTGTGCACGCTTTTGAAGCAGACAACTTGGAGAAAAGTTAAATAGGCAGAATAGCTATTTTTAACACCTTGACAAATCCAGAGTCACTTTTCGGCTTTTGTTAACCTCAAATCAAGTTATAACCTTGGTGGGATGATGTTTGATGCTAACTTTTGGAAAGTACAGTTGACTAGGGGAGTTACAAGTTGCCTGCCTGTGGCTTTTCGTTTCTCTTTCATTCTTTTTTATGACAAGTGGAAAATAATGCTGTGGAACTTCATAGCACCTGGGGCTCAACTCTTGGGTGCGCGCTCTGGGGCTTTTGGGCAAGACATGCACACCAGTGAACAAATAGGTGTGTTAAAATGGCAAAGACTCTGGAGGCAGGACTGCCGGTGTCGCAGAAAGGCGCAGGGCAAATGCAGGGTGCATGGGAGAGGCCTGTTTCTCCAGCACCCAGCACCTCGTCTGCGTTCGGCATTGTGGATTTGCCTCCCCTGGGTCATCCACACCAGCACATATACAAGCTGGACATCCAGCCCCGCTATAAATCTTTTCTTGACCCCAATTCTGCTACTAGAGAGTAAGTACCTCATTCCTAGGCTCCACTGCAGTTGTCACTAGAGGTTTCCAGGTCTTGGCTTCCTCCTCTCCTCCCTCTTCCTTCCCCCTTTCCTCTTCTCTCCATCAACAAATATGTATTTGAATGTAGCCTGGACTGGACACCATCCTGAGAACTGGCATCTGGAGGTCAGGTGGAATTCCTGAGATGAGAGGCAAAAGACCTCGAGGCCCCGAGACCAGGCTGTGCTGGCTGTGGTGGAGATCAGAGATGCAGCCAAGGGAAGAAAAGGAGGGTGTGTTAGATGGATCAGAGAGCAGGGAGGGAATGGGGCGGGTGGTATCAGAGCGTGTGTGTCTGTGAGGTCAGCAGATAGCGGCAGAAAGGAGGGTCAGAGACAAAGCCCTGTGCCCCTCTGCTGACCTTCCCAAGCTCCCTATCCAACAAGAGGAGATTTAAAAAGCCTTCTCATGGATAGCTGTGAGTGGTGACCTGAGACCCCAACACCCAGGCCTGCTCTCACGCTGCCACCACCCCCGCTGCAGTTAGGACCCTCCCAGCCCAGCTCTGGAAACTGTAGCCCCAGACTAGGAATCTGCTGGAGACAGGGAGTGGGTGAGGACCAGGTTGCTGCTCCCTCTGCCCTGGGCCAGGAGGGCTGAACGCGGAATAATTGGGGGAAGGTCAGCCCAGGTCAGGACACCCCACACCTGGCACAGACGGATGCAGTAGGAGGACCCTGGGCCAGCTGCTTCCCCACCACCTTTGCTCCTTGACCAACCTCCTCTGTCTCTCCTTTTCATGTTGGTGGGTGGGGGAGTGAGGAAGCCAAGTCCGACATCCTGGCCCTGCGACGGCCTGCAGGATGTAGCTCATCTCTTCCCCAGAGCAGTGGCTCTTGTGGACTCTCAGGACAGGCAGGAGGGGGCAGTGCTGGCCAGGCCAGCACCAGGGAGGCTGTGGAGGGGATTTCCAGGCCCCCATTCCACTGACAGTGCCGGCCTTGCTCCTCAGCCCTCACCAGACTTTCCTAGCATGGAACTCAGCAGAGCTATCCATCAGTCCCTCCCTCCCGTCCACAGCTGAGCACACCCAGCATACCCAGGATGGACCGGGTAAACACTGCCGAGGGCCAAGAGGAAGTGCCAAGGCCTCCTCCCTGGCACTGACAGGGTGCTGTCCACGCCTCCCCTGTCATGCCTCGGGTAGGGCCCTGGAAGCAGGAGAAGCTGCATTTCTTCCGGGGCTGGACCAGATCTATCTCCCCTGAGCTGCAGCCTTTTCTCTGGTGAGACAGCTTGGGTGGAGCTGAAGCCCCCATACTTTTTCTGGCTGGTTCCTCGAAGCCTGACGCTCTCATCAGACACAGGCATCAAAGCTGGCCCCACACACCCAGGAAGTGGACCCTGAGCCAGCGGTCCAGAGCTCCGGAATCGATGCGGTGTTTAGGAAGGTCACGGGACAGTAGAGGGTGTCCTTGGGTCTGATTACCTTTTCTGCAGCCTGACAGGAGATTCCCATCAGCACCATGGTGAGCCTCTCTGTCCAAATGGGCACCTGATTCATGGCCACAGTAGGTGGGTGGCATCTGTCCCCAGTGTCCTCTGCAGGGATGTTTACCCAGGACACTCTCAGGATGACAAGCTGATGTATCAGCAGTGACTGGGACCAACCGTGGCTATGTGAGCATCTCCATGGTCTGTGGGGGACCTGCAGGAGGATGTCTGACAGGAATTTCATGACGCAAGCCTTTCAGTCAGGGCTGGGCTTCTCAATCTTGGTGCACTGATCCTGGCCAGGTCACTTGGGTGGGGCCAGCCTGGGCGTTGCAGGATTCTGAAAATCCTGACCTGGACCTTCCAAATGCCAGTGGCAACTTCTCCAAGTTACGACAACCAAATATATGCCCAGTGCCTGCCTGATAGAGCTTCACTAATTTAAAGAAATGGGTGAAAAGTCTTCAGTTCTGAGCAGAGCAGGGGCAGAAACACGAACACCAAGGCTCTCTTGGCCCTCGGCAGTGTGTCCAGGAGGAAGTGTTGTCAGGGACTTGAGCCCTGGGAGGGATGCACCCCATACACACTTTTGGGGGACCCAGGGAAGGCAGAGAATACTATCGATTTTTCTAGAGTGCTCACAATAACACAGCTTGTCTTAGGTTTTGTCTGTGGGCACCTGGAGAGATGTATACAAAGATGTCACCAAATTAGCAGGGAACACCTGGGCCCTGGGCGCTGGGGGAAGGGTGCTGGCCCTGCCTCAGGCAGGCAGCCTCTAGGACAAGGGCAGCTATGAGCCAATGACATAGGAGAAATAGAACTCCTGACCTGTTTGATGTCACATGTGCTAAGCTTGTGTTCCCCAAATATCAAACGCTGAATTCCAGGGGACAAAGGAGGTTAAGAGTAGGAAAGGTCTATTTAAAGAAAGCTCCTGAGAGATAGGAGGGGTCTCAAAAGGGGTTGCCACTAAGGCTTGTTGTCAGGGGTAATTTGTACAGCAAATTCACAGCGTGGGTGCAGGGTGGGTTGGGCAACAGTCAACCTACAGGGTTACCAGTGCTGCTGCTTAGCTAATATTGATGTGATAGGGGAACCAGTCATGTAGCAAGGTAGATGGAGAGATGAAAGGAGTTCTTGGGAAGCCTGGGGGTGGGTGGGTGGGGACCTGGGTCCAGGTGTTCTGCGTTAGCCTATGTGCGACCCCTGGACCAGGTGGTACCGATTATAGTACAATCCTGAGTTCCTGTTTATCTCCTGGGAGGGGAGGTGCACAGGCCTTGCTGTTGCTTCTCCGTTGAGGCCTGGTTCTCTTCAGATGTGCCTCCAGCCACAATTCTGGGTGTGTGTGTGTGTGTGTTGGTTTCCTTGAGGGCCCAGTCCCTCTCTGACTGTATATTAATTTCTGTCTAACTGGGGCTGGGGATTTAGCTCAGCGGCATAACCACCTGCCTTGCAAGTGCATGGTTGTGAGTTTGATCCCTGGTACTGATTTAAAAAAAAAGAAAAATTCTGTCTACCTTACTGCCTCTAATACCAGGCCGTCCACCTCAGGGCCTCATCCTCAGTGGCTGTTCACCACTGCGCAGCCCTGACACCACCCTCTTCCTTGATTAACTCTCCAGGGGCTCTGGGGAGGGAGACGTCCCAGGTGGAGTGCACAGACACCTCCTCCAGGGACATGGCCCTCGTGCCTCCAAGCTTCAGCTCTGTCTTCAGGGACCTTTTCTACTAGGGCTCTACAGAGGGCTGGCCCCTCCCTGTGGCTCCTCTCTGAAGCAGAAGTGCTCCCTCCTGCGAGGTGACCCAAGCAGAGCCCTGCTCCTCCTCCCAGGAGTGAGGGGGTTCTCAGGGAGCCAGGCTCCTGGGCCGTTGGAGGGCTCTGAGGCTGAGTACACATGCAGGGCTGTGGCGAGGCCCGAGGCCCAGGCCTGGCTGAACTGAGAAGAAGAGATACCTCAGGGGGCAAGACAGGCCACAGCTGAGGCCACCTGGGGACTTTGTGGATAGTTTTCCTTAACTAGCATCGGCTGTTGCTCTGAGGGGTCCTTGAACCCCTCCCAAGATCCTGCTCAGGCTTCCTGCATTGTCCACTCAGCTCCTTGCTTGTTCTGATTAAATACGGGCTGCCCAGGGTCAGCCGGCCGGCGGCTGGAAGAGTTAGGAGCTCTGCAGAGGATCTCACTCCTCCTGCAGCCCTGAAGGCCATGCTGCATGTCTCATTCCTTTGAGCCTTTGCCGTGCGCCCTTTTGGGGGGTGGGGGTCTAGGCACAGACCCCAACACTGGGCCATGGGTTTCTACGAGTCTCCCACCCAGGCTCTGCCCACCTTGTCTGCCTCCCCCTCCTCACCTGCCTGGCTCCCCGACCCCTCCTGTCTGCCTTGGGCTCTGGGGACCGTTCACACCAGCTCTTCAAGGCTGAGGAATGTACAGTTGCTGGGAGTGGATGCTCCCAGCCTGCTGCTTGCATTTCCTCACTCCCAGGCTATTTCCTTTTGGCCCTGGGCATGCGATCATGTGCTTCCTTTCCTGGGCGGGCTGCAGACCAGAGCCAGGGAGCAGCGTCGAGAAGGCAGTGCCCCTGTATCCAGGCTCTGTGCGGGAAAGCAGCCCAGCTGGCCAGCGGGGAGAAGCAGACACAGGGAGCTGGCCGCCCGGCTGTGCGGCTTTGCAGGGCTTGCTGGGCCGCCAGCAGGGGTGGTTTCAGGTTCCCCCCGCCTGCCTGCCTGCTGGTGAGCCTGGCTGGAGGCTCAGGTTTCCCGTCACCATCCTCGGCTTCCTATGGTGTAGGGGAGTGACGGCCAGCCCGTGGCCATGATGTCATGGCTTAATCCAAACAGAAGGGAGGCTGGGTTCTGGTGCGGGCTGCTGGCCAGTGCTGAGGGCAGCAGTAAATCTCACTGCAAGGCTGTGATTAGGTCTGTACCCAAGAATCCCCCCTCCCCTTACCCCAGCCCTGTTTTTCTTTCCGTGTTCCTGCCTGGCTTTCCTCCCTCTTCTCCCTTTCGGTTCTCTCTTCTTCTCTAGGAACCAAGAAAGGGCTCAGCTCTCGGTGACGTCAGCATGCAGCCGGCCATCAGCCATCTCGTCACCTCCAGATGCAGGCCTAGCCTCCTTTCCTCTGGCTCCAACTTCAAGGCCCAGTGCAGCCCCGACTTTCTCTAGGGTGCGAGGCTAGGGGAGTAGCAGGTCCCACTGGGCTGAAGGGCAGGTTGGGGTAGCTCTGGTCACAACAAAGAGATCAGAGGCAATGAAGCCGGGAGGAAGGGAAGGAGAAGCTGGGCTTCTTGAGAAGTGACTCCTCACTCATTTCTTCCTGTTTGGGGGCCTGTCCACCTTCAGAGCCGTGGGGGAGCTTCCCAGCTCCAGAGGCCAAGCAGTGGGCACAGAAGTGAGTAGAAGCGAGGCTCGTGGGCAGTTTCGCTTCCTTCACGACCCCACCATCTGGTTCCGTCTCAATGGCCCAGCTCGTCACCACTCGCTGTGACCTGCATTCCCGGCTCACACCCAGCCTCCCCTGATCACAGAGCCCTGTTGGAAGGACGCCCCCAGGAAAGTGGGGGACAAGCTGGGTGACGCCTCCTGGTGCCCGAACCGGGCTGGGCTCCCTGCAGTGTCCTGCCGCATGTGTCAGGCTGTGACTCCCCTGCCAGCGGAGGCCCACATGCTTCGGATGTGGCCACTGATCTGTCACAGGTGTTCTCGCCCCCATTCCACCGCTGTTGCCCATTGCTCCTGGGTTTGACCTCAAATCCCCCCTCTCCAGGTCCCTGCCAGCCAAAGGTGACAAGGTATTCTAGTCCGGGGTAGGGGGTGCCCCAGGCACCCTGATGAGGAGCAGAGAGGCTGCACTTCTGCAGGGTCCTCCCAGTCCATCCCACGGGGTACTTCTCTTCAGCTCTGACTCCCTGCAGACCATACACTTCTTTTGGGGTCCTGGGGGCTGAACCCAGGCCTCAAGCATGCTGCACGAGTACTCAGTCCCTGAGCTATACCCCAGCCCTCTTTATTTTTTACACAGAGATGGGGTCTTGCTAAGTCGCTCCGATTGGGCTAGAATTTGTGATCCTCCCACCTCAGCCTTCAGAGTAGCTGGCACCACAGGTGCGTGCCACCATGCCTGGCTCGTAACTGTACCCTTCTTAAGGACAGCATTTGTTCTTCACCTATTCATTCGTGCATTCATTCAACAAATATTTTTGGGCACTGGCCATGGGCTAGGCTGGGGATAAGGGTGGAATAAGAGGAGCTCCTCTCCACCCAGGGCACAAACCTTTAGTGGGAGAACAAAGAGCGGGGTGGGCACCACGAGGGTGGAGGTGCCCGGGACGGGGGGCCCACGCCACTAGGAGCAAAGAGGCTGCTCAGAGAAGTGGAGGCAGATACCAGGGTGGGCACTGTCCTCCTGCTTCAGGGCGTTGGCCAGGGTAGGAGGACGTGGAGACTCCAGGGACAGGGGTGGCCCAGCGGGTGGGTGGGGGCAGGGCTGGCGGTCAGCAGGGGCCGAGGTGAGCGTGGCGGATGGAGCCGGCAGCAGCTGCTGCTGGTGACTCACTGCTGAGCAGGAAGATTGGAAACACATGTTCCCGCGCGGAGGCACATTTATTACTCAGCGCAGAGGGTTCTCGGAGGAGCTGGGAGTCAACAGGAAGGGCGGGGAGGCGGCTCGCTGTCCCCCTCCACGGTGGCCTCCACCCCAGCCACTCCAACCTGCTACTGCTTAGGGCTGTGTTTACTGTGAGCATTTTGTAGCCCTCTTCAAAGGGGAGAGAACGGAACAGTGCCCTGCTCCAGAAGAGGGCTGCTCCTCCCATTTTGTCCCATCAGCCTGTCCCCTCAAGGGTTCCTTGGTAGCCAATCCCAGACATGTTGGGTGAACCGTTTCCTTCTGACAAGATGGGCCGCCTCTTCGGGGTAGAGAGCTGTGGTAACTATTCTATAGCGAGAAGTTCACAGTTTCTCAGAAGCCCGAAGGGCTGGGGCGGGCAAGGGGACACCTGGAGTACCCTCATTACCTGGCATTTGTGGAATGCCTACCTCGGGCCCTGCTTGTCCCTTACTGGGTTTAAATCTTGCCGTGGCAGAGCGTGGAGGACAGTGGACCGCGGTGGACCTGGGCTGAGAACCTGAGGAACGCCGTGTGACACTTGTGCTTCTCTGGGTCTCCGCCTCGTTGGGAAACTGGGGTCCTGCCAGTCCTTGGGACAATGTCCAGCACACAGTTAAGTCCTCGGTGATGGTGGCTATGAAGGGGTCAGGCTGCTGGACAAGCACCCGAGCCCCAACCTGTCAGACTCGGCAGAGGCCTGGCCCCTTCCCACCAGCGGGCTGTGTGGTGTTGGCCCTTTTTCTCTGTCCTCCTTCGGGGGTCTTGAGACTTCTGGTGGAGCCCTGAAGGTCTCTGCCCAGGGCCCATTCCCATAGACACCACCTTGCAAGAGGTGTCCAGCTCCTGGGAAACCCCTTCCTCGCGGACTCCAGGCCCTTGGAATCAACAGCATGGGGCTTCCCAGCCCGTTGGAAGGGAGAGGATCAGGAAGGAGGAGAATCCCTTGACCTGGCGGTGGGTGAGGGCCATCCTTGCACCTGGGGACAGGTACCCCGCGTGTGACCAGTCCAGGTCTTCGGACTGTAAGGAATACACACTGGAGGAGACAATCACGGGTGCATTTTATTCAAAGGACACAGGGAAATTCACGGAACTTTAGGGCAAAAATCACACCTGGGCAGCAGGGCCCAGACCACCCAGGCAGCTGCTGCCCTCCTGTCTCTCACAGCCCCTGCGTGGTGTGTCTCCATCTGCGGCCTTGCCCGGCTCCCACCTTGCATCCTTCCCTGTGCCCCAGGGCCCTGTGTGACTGCCCCGATCCCCCAGCTCCCTCCCTTGAAGCCCTCTAGTCTGTTCTCCAGGTCAAAGTCTTGGGAACAGATGGGGCTGGCTGGGGCCAGGTGACAGCACACCTGGCTCCATGGCTGTGGGCTGCCGCACCGGCTGGGTGGCCAGGGTCTGTGGTCTGAGGGATGGGTCTGTGCCACACAGGAGAGAAGGCAGGGCTCACAGGGCAGGGTGAGGGGTAGTGGGGACACCAAGACCTGCCCATGCACCTGTGCACCTTTGGAATATTTCAGCAGCAGCAGGAGAAAATGGCCAATCCCGGGCCTCGAGTGTCTACTACACATCCTGGCTTGATGACCACATGACCATCAGCCTGAGAAAGGCTCCGCTTCCCAAAAGGGCCTGGGCAGCCCCACCCCCAGGCTATGACAGAGGAAGAAAGGAACCTGTTCAAGATGACCTAGCCTGGTCATCTTGTCCCCGGGAGTGCCCCACTGCCACTCTTGAATTAGCTGCCAAAGAAAATGTTTTTTGCAGGTTCCTCCTGAGCTGAGAATGGAAAGTCCACACCCCACAGGATGAGTTATGTCCGAGGGGGGTGGGGAGGAGGCTTGGCCCCAGGAGTCCAGAAGACACTCAGGCTCAGGCAGGTGGACTGCAGGTCCTGGTAGTCAGGGCTGAACACCAGGAGGATTTGATGCAGGACGGATCTGGTTCAAGCTCATATCTGCCATGACCTTAGCCCAACTGTCCCTTCTCTGGGCTCGGCCCTCCTCATTCATGCAGGAGAAATCAACCTGTCACACTCCTTGGGGGTGGCAAGGAATCAGCCTGGGATTTGGAGCTTGGGGCGTCACAGGTTGATAAATGCAGTTCTTACGAGGTCTTTACTGTGACACCAGATGGGCTCAGGAAAAAGCTCAACCTAGTGGCTCCTGGGAAAATGACCTGCGGATGAGCCATCCCAGGATGTCGGGAGCGCTTCCAGGCGCTTGTTTAGGTGCCATCCTTTCCTGGGTGCCCTGCATGTCCGCATGCAGGCCTCGTCTTCTCCGTGTGCGAGAACCCACGAGAACCGTGAGCCTCCCTTGGGATCTACCTAGTGAGGCGTGAAGTAGGATAATGTGGCTCCCAGTAACCTCACCATCCGCTCGCTGGTCATTGTCACCTTGTTGGGATATAGGAAGACTTACAGTGGCTTAGCACTCAGAGCCACGGAGTCTGCTGGTGCTGGTTTTGGTGCTGAGCAGGAATTGCTGTGGGGAAGGAGAGCCCTAAGGACGGGGGCTCACTTGGGCTGGACGAAGCTGAGCTCAGCTGGCCAAAGAGCAAATGAAAGGAGATGAAGTGGGCAGAGAAAGACAGGTGTCAACCAGCAGCTGGGAACCCCGGTGGCCAGTGGCACGGGTGATGGTAGCCATCACAGGCTGTTCAGGACAGCTGGAGAGGAGGCAGAGGAAAGTTCTGTTTGGTGCGATGTCAAGGAAGGTCCCCCCGGATACTCGAGTCATATTTTAAATTAGTGTTTGTTTTTGACGAGAGACTAATTTTTTTTTTAATTGGTACCAGGGATCAAACTCATGACCTCATGCTTGCAAGGCAGGCACTTAGGCTGCTGAGCTAAATCCCCAGCCCCAAGAGACTAATTTTTAGGGCAGTTTGAGGTCTGCAGGAAACCGAGCAGACAGGATGGGGCTCTCAGAGATCGCTGCCATGCTGTGTCCCTCTCATCAGTGTCCTGTTTTGTCACAGTGGGTGCCACACCAGTACAGAAAAGTTCACAAGTAGCCCGGCGCCTGTCGTTTGCACAGCAGTCCATACCCCTGCTTCTGCCGTGGGGTGGACAGGCTGGCTCCCCTCCACCCCGGCTCCTGGGTAAAAGAGAATCTTTGAGAAAACAGCAGCCGGGAAGGTGCAAGGCTAGGCCTGGGCCACCCTGCTAATGCTGCTCAGACCCTGTGTCCACCCAACACTAGGTCTTCCGTGGCCAGGAGAAAGAACACCGACCACCAATAGCTGCCTCTGTCCACAGGCAGGAAGTCCTGGGGCAGAGGGTCTCCCTCCTCCATCCTTGGAAACAGTGACAGCTTTGTTCTCTGCCATCCGGAGGGGCCTGACAAGGACACTCCCAGGAAGGGGCAGCCCTGAGGTCTGGGGGGACTTTGCTACAGGAAGGTGTCCACTGAGCTGGTGTGCAGGGGACAAATCCCAAGCAAGGTGTGGCCACCTCCCAAGGCAGGGGGTAACAGGAAGGGCTCCAGGGGGTAAACAGGGTGTGCCACATAGCCATCGTCACCCGTGTGAGCAGATGGCTTGGGTTCCACAGGCAGCCAACAGCGCTGCCAGCCAGGGCCAGGCCCGAGGCCAGCTGCTGGCCCACAAGTCACAGAGGGCTCATGGCTCTGAGCTCAGACCTCAATGCTCAGTGGATTCCCTCTCACTGGCATCCAGTCAGGTGTGATGCTGTGTGACCCTTCCTTCCTGACAGGAAACCCCACAGGCCTTAGAACATTCTCATGTTGGCTCTATTAGAGGAAGAGAACTAGTCCCTACCCCCAATAGCACCATGGATTAAATCTAGGACCTTCACACTGAGCTACATTCCTAGATCTTTTTTCTTCTGGTCCTGGGGATCAAACTCAATATCTTTTACTTACCAGGCAGGTGCTTGTGCCACTGAGCTAAATCCCCAGCCCCCTTTCTTTGTCTTTTATTTTGAGACAGGGTCTTGCTACATTGCTCAGGCTGGGCTTGAATTTGCAACCCTCCTGTCTCGGCCTCCCAGAGTGCTAGGATTAGGGGTGTGTGCCTGCACACCCAGCTGGGGGACTCTCTGACCTGCCCCACAGTGAGTATCATGGGCTCCCTGGTTGAAAAGAGACAGAGAGGCACTTTTCGTTCAAGTTCAGCTCATGTGCAAAGGAATGCACCAGCACCAAGGGAATGTGTTGTCACACCTCTGCAAAGTGGCCGTGCCCGGCAATGGTCACCGAGGACAAGCAACTGGGGCACCACCTCCCTTGGGAGCTCCCAGTCACTACTGCTGCCGAGCAGTGTCTGCTTTCCTCCTGGCACTGGGTGGGGGGGCCCTGCTGAGTCTTGGGTCAGGCCATCCCGGACACCCACCCCAGTGTGACAAAGGCCTGCTCAGTGGTTCTTCGCACAGCCATTGTATTTACCCAGATACCACAGTCACCGCTTTGCTTGGGGAAACTCCGTTCCTTGCCACGGCCCATCTGTGTTTGTCTTCAGGGCGATCGATCGTCCTTGGGAAAAACTGACGAACTGTCTGGCGTCTGCACCACTCCTGCTCTGAGCAGACTGCAGGTTGGAGCCGACAGTCCCGTCCCTCAGTGGGGGACAGCATGGCAGCACAGACAGACAGACAGACAGACAGACAGACAGACAGACAGACAGACAGAGAAAGGTGTTTATGAAACCAGCGTCAGCAGAGTGAGCTGTGTGAAACACACGCAAGTTTTTAGTGGGGAGACCCTGTGCCACAGGGAAGCCATGCTGCAGCTGTGGCACCATGACACCAATGAGACACCAAGGCACGACATCACAGTGACACCTGGGGAGTCCCTGAGTGAATGTGCCCTGGAATGCCTCCACCTCGGGCTCCCACTGGGTGAGGCTGTGACGCTGCTTTTTGCCAATGGAGTGGCACTTCCCTCCCTTGGTGATGGAGCACAAACCAGGCAGAGACAGCGTCAGAGTGAGTGTCCCTTCCATCAGCTGGGAAATGCTGTGTCCTCCAAAACACTCCCTTCTGAGGGACTCATTGCTGATGGCCCTGGGGGTGAGGATGGTGGCCACTGGAAAAGTTTCCTCCAGCAGACCAGAGGGAGGCCCCATGCCCCCACCTCTATGGGAAAGGGAGCGAGAAGGGCACAGGAGGACGTGGACAGGGCATGCTGTCCCCAGCACATCGGGGACAGTCATCTGGTACTTTTGAGGCTTCCCTGCCCTGCTCTGCAAAGCTTCTGTGCCTGTGCCTGGGAGGACACGGGCTTGCGAAAGACAGCCTTGGTGACAGCCTTGGTGACAGCCTTGGTGCGGAAGGGAGGCGAGTCCGAGGTCTTGAGGCCAAGGTTGTGGCACCGGTTAATGATAACACAGGAGCTCCAACCCTGCCCTCGGGGTGGTCCCCCTTCCCCTGGGAGCGCAGGGCCAGCCAGCCACAGTTGCTTTCCCTGGGCTATGGGGTGCCCAAGGAGGCCACACTGCAGCAAACTCTGAGGAAAAGGTGCGAGGTGACCCGGCTTTGAAAACGAGTGAAGAACCACCACTGTGGTGGACCCAGAGAGGTCAGGCAGGCTGTTGATAGGCACGGCTGCAATTCTGGATGAATAGCTACAGCTGTTCTCACTGATTTATTTTTCTTTGTAACCATGGCTAAAAACAGCAAGGTTGCTCGCTGTGTCCAGCACTGGGAGGAAGGAGGGAACCCCAAGGCCTGAGTTCCTGCTCCTGGCAACCAGTTGTCTGAAGGAGACAGCTGCAGAGATCATTTCTATAGTGCAACTTGAAAGAGTAGACATTTCCTCCTGTATCAGATGAGATAATCTCCTTATAAGTGATTGTGCACTACGTTCACAGTCTTAACCAGAACAGATGATCAGCTGAGTCACCCACTGAAGCATCCCCTGGGAAGGGCCAAGAGCAATGCTTTTAATCAGTTCTTTGTTTCTTTCTCAAATCAGTTGACTTCATGGTCACAAAATGGCTGCCTGTGCAAGCAGGCTACGTGCGTCCCCATTCAGATTGTCTTCTTCCACCTCAGACCAGCTATCTTGAACTTTGCTGTGGAGCTGATCAGAGATCCACAATCACGTCTCTATTGTCTTCTGGCCTGTGACCTGGGCCAAGTTACAAAGCCCCAGAAACCATTGCATTAGTCTCAGGAACGGCTGGTTAAGGGAAGGAGTACTGGGCTCTCAGCCACAACCCTGCCCCTTGGGGGAGCCCTAGGAACACTGGCCACAGGGAACACAGACCATCTTGAATTGTGCCTCCCTAGGGTCAGGTTTATATTTTGAGTTGAGGTCTGTCCAGGCTGGCCCGGAACCCTTGGGCTCAGGCAGACCTCCTGCCTCAGCCTCCTCAGTGCTCAGAGTATAGGCGCACATCAGAGTTCCTGGCTCCCCTTGGGTTCTCCTTGGAGCCCACCTGTCCTCAAACTTGAAGCTTTGAAGTCCATCTGTGCCCAAAGGCTCTGTGTCAGACCCACTTCTTTTTTAGGCTTTTGTTAGGGTGACACAGGGTGTCGAGCTGAACTTGGCTCAGCACCGACCAAGTCCCCCACCCCTGTCCTCGGTGACCAGCTGAGCGCTGAGCCTGGGGACTTCCAGGTGCAGTAGGCGTGGAGAAAACATGTGCTGGCTGGGAAGGCTCGGCCAAGGCAGGTCCCAGACTGGCCACTGGGCAGTGACGTCCACCCGCACACTCTTCCAACGTGGGGCTGTGACTCTCCCTCCGTGGGCTCCTGCAGTCTGGCCTTGAGTCAGGCTGGGTTCTATGGGGCTTTACCCAACAGTGCCGTGTAAGTGGATGGGTGCTGTGGTGATGCCCAAGGCCAGGCCGTTAACCTGCCGTGCCCGCCTGGAACTCGCTTAGAATTCACCACCACTCTGAGGGGAAAGCCCAGGATGGCCTGAGCTGTGTTCCCAGCAGCACGACACTGTAGGAGTGCGCTCTTTACATGGGTCCTCTCAGCCCAGCCCAGCCGCCCCAACTGGTGCCGTGTGGAACACAGAGAAGCCTCTTGCTGAGCCCGGCTTAGATTGAAGATTTACGAGCAAAGCAAGGGGTCTTTACTATCTGCTTAGGCTCTGCATAGACAGAAATAGGTAAGCAAAATAACAGCTTTGAAAAGGAGCTTCATTCTCACATTCTCACTGTGCCGTACAGCCTGGGGCTCCTGCAGCCACTCTGGCACCATGAGGGAGGATACTACGAGTTGCAGCTACAAAAACATAAAAAAGTGGGTCTGACGCAGATCCTTAGGATACAGATGCACCTCAAAGCTCGACCAGTCACGGAGGCCCCTCAGCCTCTAGACGTCCCCCTCCAAACGCGCAAGCCTGTTGAGGTTGGGTCAAAGTCTGAGCACCTGCCCGAATGTATCTTGCGTACCGCAGGAGGGCACCAGCTGCGCCTGAGCAGAGGGTCCTCTGGGACACTAACTGGCTGCTCCCTGGGCTGTGTGGTGAGGACGCTGGAGGCGCTGCCAGAGTGGAGCCCCAGGGAGGGCTTTGCTGGCGGGACTAGTGCTGGTTTTGGTGCACAAAAGATGCACAAGGAGGGCCACCGTGGAACCAAGGCCAGAGGAGCTGCTGCTCACCTGGGAAGGGGCCCACCTGCCTCTCCCCTTCCCTTGGCCTGGAGCTCTAGGGACGGACCTAGGTCAGCACAGCCGGGCTCGCTTCTCTCTGCCAAGAGCCCCAGCCAAGGCAAAGCCTTCGAATGACGGTCAAGCCCGGAGCCCCAGAGCAGACATCCTCTAGTCTGAAGTAGGTGGCAGAAAAGCCCCAGAAGCCTAGGGCGGGTTTCTAACCCGAGGCCTAAGAAGTGGGGAGGAGGTCAGGTGTGGTGGTGCGTGTCTCTAATCCTAGCATTCTGGGAGGCTGAGACAGGAAGATCACAGGCCCAACCTGGGCCATTTAGGAGTTAAGAGGACCCTGTCTCAAAATTAAAACAAAAATAAAGGAGGGTTCCCGAAGGATTGGTGTGAGCTGGTCCTCAGTGCATACCTGTCAGTGACCACGGACGATGTCCAAGCACTCCCGCTGTCAGGGCTGAAGTTTCCCATGGTGAGGACCCTTCACTCACTGCTGATGACCACCTGGGAGGAGCAACCTGTCCACACTTCATTTCGCAGAGGCCAAAGCTAAGCTTAGAGAGGGAGCACCTCTTGCATAGGATCACAGAGCTGAGGCAGGGTCCGCCGGCTCCGAACCTGCATCTCACCCTCTTTGGTATCGGATCCCTCTGGAGCCCGGGGGTCCCCTTGTCTGGCTGGCTGAGATTGCAGGGTGAGCTGCGGCTGGGGCCAAATCTACGGAGCAAAAGCACATGGTAGGCAGGGACTTGACACTGGCTTGAGGGTTTTAAAAGGAGCACAGGATGGGCTCGGACTGCCAGAGCGGTGTATTTCATGGTGCAGTGGCCCCACGGGGCGGGAGAGGGTGCTGATGGGGCCTCTTGTGGGGATGGGTCTCCCCGTAAGTCTGGGCACAGGAGTGAGCGTGAGTCTCATTGCAGGCGGAAGCGGGAGGTGAGAACGCGGCAGCCCCAGGAGATGGAGAAGGTCAAGCGCAGCCCTGGTTCCCGTCGCCAGCCATCCCCGAGTCTCTGTTGCCATGGTGATGCTCCTCCGTGCTACCTGTCCCGCTCCCAGCCTGCTGCAGTGGGAGCACAGAGCTGTTTGAAGAAGGCTCCTTGGAGACGGTTGAAGCTAATGAAACGGGGAGCAGCTGCCCAGCCAAGGTCCCCAGGTGGGAACCAGGAGCTGTGCCACAGCCTCCATGCTTTCCAGTGAAGCTTTGCGGGGAATGGAAGGAGCCCCTCCCAGGAGGACTGAGCAGCTCCTCTCTTCCACCTTGGATGCTCCCACTCTTTGTGGAGCCACTTGACTTGAGGCCCCTGCAGGCTCACTGGTGTTAGCTCCCTGTGCCAGCAGAAGGGCCAGAGGTAGCCAGAACGGGAGCCCAGGCCTGGGAGTGGGCGAAAGCACCTGCAGCTGTGGACGCTTCCAGCGACTCCAATCAAAGCTCCAGCAGCAATCACACAGGTGCCACTGGTGTCTGTGGGGGGCTCCAAAGCTCAGGGCTCAGCCCCAGCCCTACCTTCCTGTAGTCCCTCTTGGCTTTGGACTCAGCACATTTGGGGCCATCGCAAGAGTAGCTGGGTTCCCAGAAGCCAAGCTCCCTGCAGGGCCCTGCGTTGAAAGGTGATCTAAAGTGACCCAGGCTGCCACATCATGACTCAACACTCACACGCTGGGCACACACCTGTAATCCCAGTGCTCTGGGAGGTTGAGGGCAGAGGGTCACACATTCAAGCTCAGCCTAGGGCAATTCAGTAGCTTGGCAAAACCCCATCTCAAAATAAAAAATTAAAAAGGGCTGGGGATATAGCTCGGTAAGTGGTCCTGGGTTCAATCTTCAGTGCTGTCCCCCCCCCAAAAAAAATAAATTTTAAAAAATAAGCATTTAAAAAATTACCACTCATAGTCTAGGTCTGGGCGTTTCCTCTCGGGTGGACGCAAGTCTGCGCTGACCTCCTGTTTGAATGTGATGGTTCCTCCATCTAATCGTGGTGACTTGGGGCAGACTTCGGTCCCTCTCCGTGCCAGTGGGAAAGACCAGTTAGATCTAGCATGGTAGAGAAACAGATTCGGAATGGGGGTGTCCTCTGGGCAGGTTATGGGGGGATGTAGAGTATACTGGGGTCCCAGGGTAGGGCACTTCCAGAAGTGGTAAAATTCAAGCTCCTGGTCCCAGTGTGGCCAGCAGAAGGGGTGATACCAGGCAAACGCAGAGGCTGAGGCAGCTTTCACCTCGAGTCCCACATGCCAGGGCTCCTCAGATGCTGGGGGCCGTGAGCCCTGGAGCACAGGTAGGAAGATGGGACCTGGTGAGAGGGGAAAATGTTCCGAAAAGGAAGCCACAGATGTGCATTTCAAGAAGAAAAAACTTCTACTGGCCAGAGCCAGGCTGAGGGGGGACAGCCTTAGGGGACACTCCTTGCTGTTCTCAGTCCTTCACTGGGGTGACCAATCTGGTTTGCTCAGGAAGGGAGACATTGATGTTCCAGAATGAATTATTCTGTGACTGTAGCATAAAAGGCAGATTGTAGGGGACCCTTGAGATGGTACAGGGTAGCCAGCTCAGCTCCCAACACAGCACAGGAAAATGCGGGTGCAGCTGCAGAGTGGGTGGGGTTGATACAGGGAAAACATAACTCCCGACCTGTTAGATGTCAGATATACTGAGCCACGGTCTTACAACATCCAGGAATGAAAGTCGAGAACCAAAGGAGGAAGTTAGAAGAGACTGATTAGAAATAAGGAGAAGAAGAAGCGCTCCTGGGTTTCCAGGAAGGGCCCCGAATGGGAGATGCTGAAGCCCTTTGTCAGGGGTAATTTATTCAGCAAGGCCTCAGCGTGGGTCAGGCTACAGTCAACCCCACAGGACTGCAAGTACCGTGCAGTCGCTTAGCTAATACTGATCAATAGGGAAACGGTCACAAAGTGAGCGCACGTGGAAAGAACAGAGGCGTCTGGGGAGGGAGGTACGAGTTCGGATGTTCTGCCGATGAACCTCTGTGTCTGGTGCCTACCTGGGCCCACTGGACGAGGGGTGCTGATTAGAGCACAATCTGAAGTTCCTGCCTGTCCTGCGGGTCTGGCCATTGCATCTCCATCCCTTGGCCTGGTTCTCTTTGGGTGTCCCTCCAGCCACTCTTTGGTTTCATTGGGCTGACTTGAGGGCCCAGTCCCTCTCTGTGTATTAATTTCTCCCTCTCTTAGCTGCCTATAGCAGGGTCTCTGGGTGGAAAAGCAGGGAGAGAGAACCTCAGGGGTGAGGGGATTCTGGCTCAGGTCACCAGGCAGCGCTCCTGCCGATGTCAGGCCAAGGGGACCAGACAGCACAGGTGGAGGGTGGAGGGCGGGGCCTGAAGAGCCCCTTAGCCGGTAGAGCTGGGGCACCTGGCTGAACGGACTTAGCATCTCTGCCAACACAGGGCCTCACATGCCTGCTCCAGATGGCGCTCAGGAGCTGCCTGGGACAGGGCCGAGGCAGTGTCATTGCAGTGACTCCTGTGCTCTGTCCTGGGGAGGCAGGAGCACCAACGTGTGAGATAAAATTGGGATATTTTTATGTTCAAATTGCGAGGCAGAGACATACTTAGAGTCAAACGTGGACCCCTGAGCTTGGCCAGGAGCCCGGAGTCCCCTGAGGTGGCCAAGCTTCATGGGAAGATTCTCAGGAACACTGGAGGTAGCAAAAGGATCATTTGTCCCTTGGCTGTCACCATGTCACAAATGCCACTCAGACAGGCAATTTGCTGTGGCTAAGGGGATGCTTGGGAGGAGAAAGAGGGAGCTTTGTGGGTGATGCAACTCAGGGCTGGACCTCAGACTGCCCAGGCCCTGACTAAAGGAGGCCTCCATGCCTTCATCTTGTTCTGTCAGAATGTGCCTCCTCCTATGAAGCTGAAGTCCAGCGGTTTCCGGCCTTGGCCTCTTGGGTCTTTCTGAGATATGGTGTTGAATGAGTCATTCAAATCCTCTCTCACTAACACCATCGAGAAGATCCTCAAACTGACTAAATTCACCATTAGTCCCTAAGGACCCAGTCTGTGGTCACCTCCAGATGCCTTCCACCGCAGCAGCGTGGGTCCCCTGAGCTGCCAAAGCCAAGCTCCTCTGCGAACGTGGAGATTTGCTGAAGCTCTGCGGGGAGCCTAGTCTCAGTGTGAGCCTGGTCTCAGCGTCAGTTACCTCTCAGGAGGTGGCCCAGTTCCCACATCCCGCCCAGGGCAAGGGGCCAGCAAGGTCAGAGGGCAAAAGGTGCCG
This sequence comes from Hydrochoerus hydrochaeris, assembly GCA_004027455.1. Lineage (NCBI taxonomy): Eukaryota > Metazoa > Chordata > Mammalia > Rodentia > Hydrochaeridae > Hydrochoerus > Hydrochoerus hydrochaeris. The sequence goes on from PVLA01002494.1 coordinate 244,529, forward strand.
GAGCCCCACCCAGCTCTGGCATCCAAGGCCTATGGTAGGAATGCGGGAAGGTCCCCCAGAAACCAGGGTCTGCCACGTGCCACCAGCATCTATCCATCTGCCAAAGGGGTTTGACTGCAGAATGCATGTGAGAACTGACTTTTGTGCCCCCCAAAAGTATGTCAAGTGCCACCCCCAGTATCTGTGAGTGTGGCCTTATTTGGATGGGGGGGGGTCTTTGCAGATGTGACCAAGGGAGCGACTTTGAGAGGATATTCCTGCCTTTTTAGGGCAAGCCTTGGAGCCGATGGGAGAGACTCAGAAAGACAGAAGACAGTGTGCAGGCCGAGACTGAAGGGCAGTGGCTATTCACCACAATGGCCAGGACCTCAGGGACCCTGGAGAGAGGCCTGGCCACATCCTCTCTGCAGCCTGCAGAAGGCACAGGCTCTGGCGACACCTCCATCAGAGACTTCTGGTCTCCAGAGCTGTGAAAAAGAAATTTTTGTTGTATGAAGTCACCCCTTTTGCGGTCATTTATTTGGAAACTCCAGGAAATGAACCAAGGTCTCCAGTCGGGCCGTGGATCTGGTGGGCAGGAAGGGTGGGAGCTGTGCTCCGGCTCTGGGGCTCCGGGGGGGATAGAGGTGCAGATGCGGCTGAGGCAGGCCACAGATTTGCTCCTGGCTCCTTGCTCCCTGCGTGAGCGAGTTGTGAGGAGCAGCAGGTGTGGACCAGGGCCCTTGGTTCCCTTCCTCTCCTGAGTGCCGTGAGGCTGCGGCTCAGGTTAACCTGGTCTGGATCCCCCAGCCCCGTGCTTCAGCAAGCCCGAGTTTGCCCACGTGGTCTCTGTCCACCTTTCCTGCCAGCAGGTCACAGCCTGAGGCCGCCTCCCCCAGCACTGGGGCTGGCGCTCATCTTTCTGGCTGTAGGAAATCGATTCTGTCTCTCATCTCTGCTGCTGCTGACTGCCTATCTCCTCCCCGTCTGACTCTAATGAAGGCTGTTTATTCTTATCATGCCAGATCTTCCCCACAGCAAAGCATTCTCCAGTCTCTGCCCGGCTGTTCTGGTGCAGGCAACCTGGAGCCGTGGGGGAAGACCCAGTTTCACAAGAACCCCCCCCCCACTCTTCCTGCCACCATCAAGATGCTCATCTAAGCAGCAGGACCCTCACTTGTCCAAGCTGGCTACAAAGCAGGGTCCCTGTAAACGCCTCCTGTTCAGGATTTTCCTAGGAAAGCTCAAAGGACACTGGGAAATGCTCCACTGGCTTATTACAAAAAGACATCACAAAGGACACAAATAGAGCGCCACAGAAACAGGTACACATACTGTCCAGAGGGCTCCAGAAGGCAGGGGCTTCTGTGCCCTTGGTATTGGGGGTGCACCATCCCTGCCCCTGCATGCAGGTGCATCCACCAGGCTGCTGGTCCCCAGAGCCCCTTGGAGGAGGTTTTATGGAGGCTTCAATATGCGGGCAGGGATCAGCTCTGGGTCTCTCCCCAGGCTGGGGGTGAGTGGGCAGGGTTGGGGTCTCTGGCCACGGCCCCATCCTGGAGCTCCTATAGAGGCACTAAGATGCCCTGTGCGGGCACAAGCTCAGGTAAGGCTGGGAAGGGGCTTCCAGTGAAAACCGGAATGCACTCCTCTCTCCTGCCACTAAGCTAAGGACTTCGGGAGCTCAGTCCTGGGAGCCAGGGACAAAGACCACAAATGTGTTTTTTTCTTTCCTTTTTGAGATAGAGTTGTGCTAAGTGGCTCCATTGTCCAGGCTTGACTCAGATTTATAACCCTCCTGCCTCAGCCCCCTGTAGTGCTGGGATCACAGGGGCCAGCTGCCTTAACCCATCTTGTGTTTCGTTATGTCATAATGTTACGGCTTTGCCTGTGCCCTTGCAGATGGCAACCCCAGCCCTCCTGCTGGTGCCCGAGCTCGGTGCAAGGTGCCCCATAGGTCTCGGGGGCATGCACGTGTGAGTGCACACTGGTGAGTGTGTAACACCCAGAGCAGCTTGTGAGAACCCTGCCACACTTTCCTCGGCCGGGCTGCGTCTCCACATGCTTGGCTCAGAGCCTTGGCTCCCCAGCGACATTCCTTCCCAGAATCAGCTGCTGCCACATCAGACCTTTCCGGTCCAGTTTTCACTGAGGCTGCCATCTTCTGGGCCACACAGATGGGGCACAAGGAAGACACCAAATCCCAGCCCTCGGAGCCAGGAGCCTGCTCGTGTGAGGCGGCGGCAACCCTGAGCCTGCTTTTCAGAGACGTCACATATGTGTGTGATACGAGCATTTTCCAGGAGGCAGGGTCAGCCAGAGCCCCTCACCTGGGAGCCAGCACAGGTCGCGCACCCCTTCTTTCAAGCCCCCCTCCCCATACCAGTGACTGGAAAGGACCCTTAGGTTCTCCCTGGGCCACTGGAGCTTTGCCCAATGGGGTAGGGGCATCCCCGCTTCCTTGTGTCGAAGGACAGAATGACTGTGCGTTTGAAGATCTTAAGCAGGTTTGGTTTTGTGATCCTAGGACTCAGCAAAACTCTTATGTAAGACAGAGTCAGCATGAGGCAGGATGAGCTGAGGAGAGCAGGAGCCCAGGTCATTTCCAAGCCCCCTGGCCTGGAATGGAGGAATAGCTGACAGCTGACACACCCCAGCCTTAGGGGATCCTGTTCAATTCCTAAGGCTCCTCTGGGCCTTCCCGTCACCCTGTGAGCTCCCTCTGTCTTCCATGAGTCTTTTGTGTGTGTGTAAACTGACTACAGTTATCTACAGTGACCTTCTTTATTTGCAGCTAGAAGCCCAGCTGGTTTAAAAACCGGTACTGGAAATGGTTTTCAGGTAATGGTCCCTCCGAGAAGAGGGGAACCCAAAGGCAGACAAAGCCCCATCTCTCTCCAGCCCTCAGAGAAGCTCAAGTTGAAACACACTGGTGGTGTGATGTGTTGGTGAGACAGCGTGCGTTGGGAGTGTCTGCCAGTATCTAGAACTAAACATGGCTTCCTCAGTGTTACTCCTAGGCCGATGTCCTGGATAAGTGGGTCTGTGTATCCCCCAAAAGACCCATGCACAATGCTCACCCTACTGATGCCATATATAAACATTAGCTCAATAGCTGGGCGTGGTTGTGCACATTGATAATTCCAGCATGTGGGAGCTGAGATAGGATGATGTAGTTCAAGGCCAGTCTGGGCCACATGGTGAGTTCAAAGCTAGTGTGAACTACATAGTGATACCGTGTCTCAGAAAAAAAGGTAACTCGGAATGGATCAGAAAATAAACTCTAATATATATGTATATATACATATCTATGTCTGTATATCTATATATATTAGAGTTTCTTAAGATATATATATATATATATATATATATATATATATATATATATCTTAGAAAAAATATATCTTAGAAAAAGCATGCAGGAAAGCTTCTGACTTCGAGTTTGTCAATGACATCTTGGACAAGATGTCAAGACACAGCCAGCAAGAGAAGAAATAGGCAAATCAGATTTATCAAATTAAACAGTGTGCACCTCAGAGGATACTGTCCACAGAGTAAAAAAGGCACACAGGGAAGGAGCGGAAATATTTACAAATCCATCACATACTGGTGTCCCCCACAGCTAAAGGGATAAGTGAACTATGATATGCTCAAGTGATGGAATTCAGCTTTAAAAAGGATTCCTGGCCACTGCTACTACACGGCTGAGCTGAAGACACCGCAGGCTAGGTGGGCAGGGAGTTAGCACTGAGTGGGAATGGCGTTTCAGCACAGGAAGAGGAAAGTTCTAGAGACGGACAGCAGTGGTGGCTGTGTTATTATGTGAGTGTGCTTAATGAATGGTACTTTGGATGCTCTCTACACTTAAACACAATAAAGATGGAAAAAAAATTACATGTATTTTGGCACAAGAGAGAAGTCTCCTGGGCAATCTGGGTCAGCCCAGCAGATCTCAGGGTCCCACAACTCTGGGAGACTTTCATCTGCATGCAAGCTTCTATCATGGAGTATAAATATTTACAAAGTTGGGAGAAGTTTTATTCAAAATACCAAAGAAGCAAGGCATGGCAGCATGGGTGCCTGTTATCCCAGCTGCTCAGGAAGCTGAGGCAGGAGGATCCCAAGTTTGAGCCCATATTGGGCAATTTAGAAGAGACTCTGAGAGTTTTAAAGCTCGGGGGTGTGTAAGGACACCCGAGGACTTGTCTAGCACAGGTGCCCATGTAACCATAACTTAGCACACATAAACAAGCATGCACTGGTTATGGCGCGATGTAAGAACGTAAATATGAGATAACAACCTCTAGGAGAATTATGCAGTAAAGATGCAGGCAGCTCTGGCTCTGGCTCTCTGCTCTGCCCCATGCTGCCTGCTGCTGTTGCTGGTGTCTTGCACATGTGAGTTCGTTAATCTGAAGACCTCACCTGTGAAAATCTCCCTTGAGCCCCTGAGTGGACCGACAGACTGTGTCTCAAAACAAATAATCAGTCTTGGTTACTTTACTCTTGTTGTCCCCAAGTTAAGGAAGGGGCAGTTTATTTAGCTCACATTTTGTGGAGGTTTCAGTCCATAATCAGCTGGATCGAAGGCCAGGTGGTGTGGCACAGGGGCAACAGTTCAAGGTGGCAGAAGACAGCAGAAGTGGCAAGAGCAAAAGAGAGGAGAGAGACACCCTCTTCTCCTCCCCGATTCTGTAAGCAGGTTATGTCCCCCGGGGCGGGCAACAGCTCGGGATGTTTACAAAGTGAGGACCCTGGCTTCCTGCTGAGTCACTTAGCTAAACTTCCAAACTTCTCAAGTTGATGCAATGTATCAACCAGAACGCAAACAAACAAAAAAACAACTAAAGGTAAAACCTAAAAGGATGGGGATGCCACTCAGTATGAAGGCCCTAGGTTTGATCCTCAGAACTCAGAGCGTGGAAAAAAAGGAGAGAAAATTTTTACAATGCCAAACAACCAAAAACACCCCCAAATGTAAATTAAGGTGACAGGGTCCGTTGTACCCTACAATTCTCCTTTGGCTGCAGTGACGGGCACATACCCCCTGGAGATTATGGGTACCACTGGAAACGCTGCTGACTGTTGCTTCTGTGACTATATTAGTAGATCGCTCATCATATGCAGCTGCAGGGCTGAGGGAGCCCTACATACAGTTTGATCCAGTGCAGGGCAGGAATAGGAAGCTTGTGAGGTGACTTAGGTACTAAACTTAAAGAGGGGCTCAGTTTAAGGGGATAGATAGTTGGGGAAAGTGTTTTTCCTCCTTTGCTAATCCCCTTCACCTGCTACCCAAAAGGAAGTGTGATGGCTGGGTTGCCAGCAGCCATTAGGAACCACAAGGTAACCCTGAAGCTGTCAATCATATGCAAGGTGGTGGTATGAAAAGAGAAGACATCACCTTCCAGAGGCTGCTTTCTCTCTTTTATTTGAGAGAAAATAAAGATGTCACATAAGCCTCTGCTATTTTGGATTTTCATTTTATGAAGCTACAACTAAAAATACCGGGCACAGGTGCATCCACCAGCAATTCTGGCTTTGTGCACGGCTTACTCTGGTGGGTGTGGGTTGATTATCTCCTGAACTGGCTGACAGAAGCCAGACTTCTAGCCACAAGATCCTCAAGTGGATGCAGAGAAAGGGATGTCGGGAACCCCAGGGCTCTGAGGTGTGGGCAGTGGGCAGTGATTTCCTGGTGCTGCTAGGGACGGATTTGAGAGATGCCCCCGCCAGGGCCTGGCGGACACCCAGAGAGGAGGTGCCGGTTGCTTAGGGTGTTTCCGGGTCAGGCCCCCCCCCCCCCCGCCCAGGGACTTCAGCTGTAGTGGGGAGCGCTGGCCTCATGACGCAGAGCTCAGGATCAAAGCTGAAGGGCAGCTTGAAAAAGCCTTTGGCGGTCCCCATCACTGAACATCTCGACTCTGGCAAGCAGAGGTGACTTGAGCCATCGGGATTTCCAGGCACCCAGCGACCCTGCAGCAAAGCGCATGCGCAGTGCTGAGGTCCTAGCCAGCCTTGCCAGAGGACCTACGCCAGGGCCCCGCCAGGCGAACTCCCGAGAAGGGCTCTGTGGCCCCTGTGTGTTTGCTCAGGGCTGCGGATAGCACCCAGGGCCTGGCGCCTACCATAGGAGTGGACACTCCAGCAGGCGGCGATGCGGTGAGCGCAGAGGCAAACGGCGGGACTCACCTGGCCAAGGGCAGTGCTGTTTGCTGCCTCCGTCCCTTCCTCCATCTCTCGCTGTCTGTCTCCCTGCTTCTGGTCCTCTCCCTGGCACCTCCAGGAGTGTGCACGTTTTCTGCTGCAGATCCCCCGGCTCATTTGTGCCCGCGCTGTGGTCACCGGGATGAGCCAAAGCGCGGTTCCCCAAAGTGTGTCCCCAGTCCTTTAAGAAAGGGCACAGCCCCCATTAGGCCTTGGTGGGATTTTGAGGTGACACACGTGACACTTGGGGTGTAGCTCCAGCTCCTCTGGAGACCCAGGGGCTGGTGAGAGGCATCTCCTCCTTGGGAGCAGGACATCTTGCAGGGAAACTTTAGGGTCCCCCCACCAGGTGGAGAGTTGAAGCTGTGAGAGGCACTGAGGGGCTGGGTGGTCCTATAGGAGGCCCAGCTGTCAGGGTTGGGAGCCAGGACACCCCTGAGCAGGGAACCTCTCTCCTCCTGAGCTGCACCCGCCTGTGGGTCCCTAGGGGCCCTTCGCAGACGAATCTGCCCTCTCCTGTGGCCCTGTGGTCCCTGGAGGCCAAGTGACCTGTGTCTGCTTCACAAACACCAGCGGGGCTGTTCCAGGACCAGGGACCCGTTTCTGGTCTCCCTGCAGGCCCGCCCAGGCTGGGTGCCTCCCTGTGACAGTAGGCAGAGTGCGTGGATCCCCTTCCCTATGGCCGGAGGGAGAGGGCAGACACTGCCCTGGGGCAGAGTGCTGCTCTATGGTCAGAGACCCTGGGGATCCAGGAGAGAGGTGGCAAGAGGGGCACAGATACAGGTGTCCAGAATAGTCACATGAGCCAGGGCTTCTGGAAGGGATGGTCGAAGAATATGGTGAGTGTTTAAATAAAAAGTAATTACTTCAATAAAAGACACGTTTGCCATCCATCCCCACACTTAGACCACGCTTGTCCCATCGTCCCTGCCACTTTCTGAAGCAGGTCTGCAGGTTCTCTTTTGTGAGTGTCTCTCCAAGGTGTGATAAACAATGAGAGGAGCGCTGCCGCCTGTGTCACCGAGTAAAGGGCAGTTCATGAAGACACTGTGCTGTGTCATCTGCCTGCTCACCGGACCTGGCACTGTGTGGCCTCTGGCTCTTCCCCAAAGTCAAAATGACTGTGAAGGGAGACACCTTGAATCCCTTCCGGACACTAGGCAAACAGCCACGCAGCTGAAGACACTCGTGAAAGAGGACTGGCAGCCCTGCTTTCGGGTCATGGCGAGAGTGGCGGGAAGAGTGTGTTCAAAGTGGAGGGGAAGCGTTTTGGGGGGCTTCGTGGCAATGTGTCATGGCAAGGTGGGGTCTTCCCTGAGGGCACAGGTGGACTGCTGGTGAGGGGTGTTAGGCTTGTGTCTGATGCGAACCTTCCTCCTCCTCTGTGTGCCTGGGCCGCCCTTCCTGGGACTGTTCACTTCCATCTTTACCGACTCGTTTCTCCTCAGCCTCTGAGTCCTCGGCTGCAGTCGTGTGTATGCGTGCGTGCGTGCGTGCGTGCGTGCGTGTGTGTGTGAATGATACTGGGGACTGAACCCATGTCTTTAGCATTCTGTGACATCCCCAACCCTTTTTGATTTCTTATTTTGACACAGGGTCTCACCAAGTTGCCCAGGTGGACCTTGGACCTGGGATCTTTCTGCCTCAGGCTACCCATAGTGCTGGGATTACAGGTGTGAAAAGAAACTGTCATGTTTTCCAGAGGCCTCACCATCCCAAAGTGGGCCTGTGCTCTGTGACTGCACCCCGCAGCCTGTGGTCCCCATCCTGTGCTACCACTTCTGCAGCGGCCCCAGGCTGGGATGTTTGCTTGCTACTGCAGGTCTCATCATGAGGACAGGGGCTCCGTCTCACTTCCTGTCCCCCAGAACCCAGCACCCCTGATGTCCAGCATGTGCAAACCCAACAACGCTCCCTGCATGAATGAGCAGCGTGGTTTTAATGGCCTCAGAGCAGTGACAGCAGTGGACGGAGCAGCTGCGAGGGGAACTGGGAATCCCACAGTGATCCTCTCGCCTCCCCACCTGGAAGCCAGCCAGGCCGTGGGAGTACTAAGACCTCAGCACCCATTAGGGCACTAAAAAATCTCAGGATTTGTGGTGAGTGCTAGTCAAGGCCTTCTAGTAATTTCTTTAAGGTCACAGAGACCAGTGGAAGGAGGGAGACATCTGGTGGCTGGATGCAGCTGCAGAGAGGAAGGAGGCCCCGGAGGGGAGCGTCCCCAGCGTGGTGGCCCAGCCTCTGGGTGGCCCCGCCTCTGGGTGGCCCCATCTAGTCCAGGCTGGTTGTGTTGGTCAGGTAGAAGGGCCGGATGGCCATGCGGAAGCTGCTGAAGAAGCCTGCAGTGCAGGGGAAGGTGGAGGTGCCCCTGGTGCTGTTGGTGCCCAGGGCACTGGGAATGGAGGTCTTTGAGCCCGGGAAGTCCAAGACGTCCACCACCATGCCACCTCTGCAGAGCATCAGGGCTCTGTTTTCGTAGCCGATGGTGGGATCATAGGAACCAGACCTGGTGAAGCCCAGGGCCGGGAGCTCGTCGGAGGAGCAGGAGAACCCATAGTTCCAGCAGCTCTGTATGGTGGGGAGGTAGGCGACCGTCCAGGAGACCAGCCTCGTCTTGAAGAGGAAGCTGGGGTGCTCTGGGGTCTGGAAGGAACGGTAGGGACTGTTCATGTACCCATAAGAGAGGCTGTTCACATAATAGGGATACTGTTGGGTCATATACTTCCTTTGTTTTCTAGAAGTCAGTTGCCGGTCCCAAGAACTGGCTGTCACCAAGGTGCTCCAGGTGGCTGAGGTATAAATTCGGGGCTTGTAGGCATTCTCAGTGATGTTCCAGCCCTGGTACTGGACCAGGAGCCACAGGGGCACTGTGTGGAACTGCAGGGCCTGCAGGATCTTTTTCTGGAACAGGGCCTCGTGGTCTAGGTACAGGGACAGGTTGAACTGCAGCTGGAAGAGCTCCTCGGGCAGCATCATGGGGAAGCGGACCTGCTCCAGCAGGACCTCGGCCTCCCTCTGGGAGGTGCCCTGCTCCCTGCTCCAGACATCCAGGGCCTGCAGCAGGGTCAGCTCACTTGGCACGGTCACGTCACTCCTGAGGAGGACCGCCTGGAGCAGGGTGGTGGGGATGCTCAGCCAGGCCTCAGACTGTGTCAGGGCCCCAAAGTTCCAGGCCAGGAACTGCACACACCGCCCCTCCAGCAGGGTATCACCTGTGTGCTGCGCATAGGTGTAGAGGTCCAGGGGGGTGCGGAAAGAGGGGTCCTGGGGGAGGAGGGTGGAGAAGAGGTTTCCGCAGTAATCCTGCAGCTGTGTGGCCCTGTAGGTGGAAGCCAGCTTGTGCAAGCACTTGACGGACGTCAGGGAGACCTCGATCCTCCGGGAGTAGAAGTACCTGGGGAGAGACAGGGGAGCTAGTGCCTGCCCCCAAGGACAGACAGCAGTTGTGCCCGGCTGCTGCTGCTGAGGCTCAGTGATGCCCAGGACTGAGGTCTCCCCCAGTTTGTCTTTGAGGTGAATCCACATTCTGACCCCTGAATCTCCATGGTCCAAAAGCAACTTGAGGGTGTTGGGCCATGGGGGAGGGGTTGGCCAAGGATAGCGTCCACTGCCCCCTCCTTCACCAGTGACAGGCTCTCCTGCTCCGTCAGCTGGGCCTTGGGCACTGGCCTTCCTGCCCCGACATCACACCCTGGGTGGACCCGCTCAGTCCTCTGCTGGACACTTCTCTGCCCGGCACCTGTTTTGTGCCTTGGGATGTGGGCAGCCTGACACTCATGCCTACTGCACCTGTAACTGCAGCCCACCCAGCGAGCCAGGTCCAGAGGCGCCCTAGCCTATCCCTGGCCCTTGCATGTAGGTGTCCCTGAGAAGGATCTCAGGCGCCCTGCCATCGGTGTCACAGTGGGCTTGGAGACAGAGAAGGGTGATTGTCTCCTCCTTGGGTGTGGGTTGTGCCCACCCAACCACCCTAAAGCTGGGCGGCTCCTCGGGACGGGCGCTGTGCCATGGGGTTTGGGGTGCCAGCCCCCCTGCTGCTAATGGTCTGAAGATGGTGGTGGCAAGAGGAAGGGACAATGAAGAAATGTTTGTCCCCAGTTCTTAATGCTCAGCCAGAACTGTCCTCCTGGCCACAGGCAGCCACACCACACCAAGGGAGGAGGGGGAGCACCAGACTGTGCCTCCCGGCACCCCATGCATGGACCCAGCCTCGTGTAGGTGATGTCTGTGTTCCCCAGGGCAGGAGACACAGGAATCTAGAGTGAGTCTCTTGGCCTTGCCCATCTTCCTCAGGGCACTGAACACACAGAGAGCGGGGAAGAAGGCCCCAAAGACTCAGAGCAGCTGGCAGAGGCGTGGCTCACTGCTGGGTCGCCTGGCTTGGCAGCCAGTGTTGGGAGGGCAGGGTCCAGGGTCCAGAATGAGGAGTGGTCTTCTAGGGCTTTGGGGCCTCCCTGCAGCATCTCCACCCACCTTGGGGGAGTAGACAGGGGAGACAGGGACAGAAACAGGTGGGAGAGACCAAGTCAGAGCCAGGCAGCAGGTGGCCCTGGGCTGTGGGCCCACGGGGCCCAGGCAGGCAAGCAGAGCAGGCCCTGCCTCTGTCTCCAGTGTGCAGGGGCCCAATCCACCTGGAGGGCCGCAGGCTGCCTTGCAAGGGAGTTTTTATACCAGGCTGGAGAGAAACCATTCAAATCTGTTTTTAATTGCCAACACTGTTCTCTCTTAAATGTCACTTTCAGTTATATAAAGCTTTGGGTCATAAGAATGAGAGAGAATCATTTTTAATAAATGCAAGCCTTTTTAGAAGAGCTGCTTTCAAAATACAAGTCCCTAGGAGGCCTCTTTGGTGGGGAGACTGCGGAACCCCACATCCGTAGGCAGCAGGGCAACCTTGGTCTCACATTCCTCATCGGGGACGTGGGCAGAGCTCCCAGAGTGACACAAGCCATTCCCCGCGGGCATGGGCGGTGAGGTCGGGGGGCGGGGATGACTGTGCTGATTATTTCTGGGTACTTAGACTCGCACATGGCGTCCTAAGATACCTGGGGGGTGACGTGCGTGCGGGCGCACATGTGTGTGCGCGTGCATGTGTATATGTGTGTGTGAAGCCTCAGTGTCTATCCCTTCCTGAGGGGTGGGCGTGGCTGAGGCCGAGCCCTGGCTCCACCGCCAGGCAGCAGACAGATCTGTGGCCTTGGTGGGAGGAGGGCCAGAAACGCAGGTCCCTTCTGCCCTTAGCATACGCACACACGCGCACGCACGCACCCACGCACACCCACGCACACGCACTCCCTGCTCTCCAGACACCACACAAACTAGCTCCGCCTCCTGCTGCCTCTCCATCCACAGATGCTCAGACATGAGGGTCAGAAGAGTTTTGTTGGTTTGTTTGTTGCTGGGGGTTGAATCCAGGGCCTTTGCACTGAGCTACATCCCCGACCCCTTGTAATTTTTACTCTGAGACAGGGTCGCTCTTGAACTGCTGGCCTCAAATGTATAATCCTCCTGCCTCAGCCTCCCAGAGTGCAGGGATTACAGGTAAGTGCCACCTTGTTTGGCTGTCTTGAGATTTTTTATATTACGTCTCGTAATGAACATTTGTGTGCAGGTGAGTTTGGGTGGGAGTGCACGTGTGTGTCGGCACATGCATGTGTGTGAGCTGTGTGTGCACAGACGTGTGTGGCACACGTGTGAGCGAATGTTCGGATGTGTGAGAATGTGTCAGTGTGCAGGTGTGAGACTGCGACAGCATCTGAAAGTACAGGTATGTGTAGGTGTGGGAATAAGCACGTGTGCGTGTATGAGTGTGTGGCACACACAGCTGTGTGTGAGGACACGTTTCTGTGTTTATGTGTACAGTGCACAGCGTGTGTCTATGTGCTCACAACTGTGCTGCCACGCGGGGGAAGGGGGACACACGGGGCAGCTCAGGGCCCCAACCACTCACCTTAGAAAGTCCCTGGCCACAAACACGCACTCGCTGTCCACATGCATGATGATGCTGCTGCCCGGCTTCTCCCACAGGGCCTGCGCCTCGGGGTTGGCGCCCAGGATCACTGTGTGGGCGCAGAGGTGCAGCTCCTGCGGCCCCAGCCCCGGCCCCCGCCCCACCACCTGGATGGAGAGGTCGCAGCCCTGCTGGTTGTCGAAGATCAGGCCGAGGGCAGCGGAGAGCTCCCCAGAAAGGTCCAGCATGTACTCGGCCCTGGTCTCTGCAAGGGGCAGTGGGAATGTGGGTGTGAGGCCTGGGTGCCACCACCAGTCGCTCTGGGGCCTTGAGCCCCACCCCTGCACTCCGGGATCAGCCTCTCCTGTGGGAATAAGCCTTGGGAAGGCGAGGGAGGGGCCAGGCCTGGCTCACTCCAGCCCTGGCAGGAGGACTGGCTGTTCTCTGGCCCACTGAACAAGAATGAGTGGTGGCCCCTGGCCCTCTTCAGGCCCACATGGGCCCTCTTCCCTCTTCCCACATGCAGGCAGCACCCCAGGGGGATATGGTGACCCCAAGCTCAATGGGTCAGTCATTGCAAAGGGCACCCCTCTAAATCCAACTCTCGCTTGCAGATGGTCGGAGGAGTTAGGGGTACATGCCCTACCATGTTAGAGCCTGAGGAGCCCCAACAGCCTCGTGGGGGGACTAGGCCGGGAGGAGTTATACAGGAGGCCCCAGGGTAACCCCTTTCTCCTCACCCCGCAGCCCTACTGGGAACCGAACTCCTTGGGTCTGGTCTTTGCCCAGGTCATGGTGAATTAATCTTGACATTTAAACCAGACGAGTCTGTCCCTGTCCCTCCCCCTCCTCACACTGACCCTGTGGACACTCCCAGCTCACGTCTCCAGTCCTCCCCATAGCCCTTCTTCCCTTCCCGGGAGCCCGACCCGGCCTCCCCAGCCAGCACCACTCTCCAGAGTTGCAGGACTCCACCCCACCCCCAGCTGTCAGAGGCTCCAGCAGGGGTGGGGGAGGTGGGTTGGAGCACCCCAAGGTCAGTGAGCCGGTCCAGGGGAAGGGAGGGAGGAAGAAAGGACTCTAGAGCCTCCCATGGGGCTGGGACTTGGGCTGCTGGGAGCACCGGATGGAGCCGGGAGTTGGGCGGCCTGGAGGTCTCGGGCACAGCCTTCCATCTAGAAGCGTGAGTGCCCCACAGATGGCTGTGTGTGTGGGTGCCAGGTTGCAGGTATCAGTGTGAGGTGTTCTTGGCCTCCCTCAGGAGAGGGCCCCCCAGCACACAGCCCCTTGGCCGCGGCCGTGGGTCGGGAGGTGCTTGGACCCCGCCCCCCACCGTGTGGAGACCACTCAAGCTGACTGCGCCTAGGGTGCTGGGGGCAGGGATGAGGGAGGAGCAGCTGCCCGCTCACCGTTGGTGCAGACCACGCCCGCGTCCTTGTCGTGCCTGCAGTTGCTCTTCCGCCAGCCCAGGGAACTGCAGCTGGCCAGCGAGGGCTCTGTCCCCGTGCACTGCACCTCATCCAGCATGACGGGGCCGGTCCCTGTGGGCGCAGAAGGACAGAGGCTGGGCCTTCGTGGAGGAAGAGGCCACTGGCTGCCTGCAGCTCCTAGACCAGCTCCTGGACCTCCTCTTCCCCGGGCCCCTGGGCAGCCCTCGGCCTCTGTGCTGTTGTACCGGAAGCGTAGCTTCATCGCTACAAGGCTTCATGACATCAAGTTAGTGTACCAGAATCCATGTGGCTGTCCCACCACTGAGCCCCTGTGTCCTTGGGCCATGCTCAGATGGGCCAGGCCAGTGGACGCCAGTGCACAGAGAGCATGTATCACGGTCAGCCAGCGGGGCCCCAATTGCACATCTGTGAAGCCCGACCCTGGTCTGTCTTGGGACCTCAGCTTTGGGGAGCGGGTAGCAGCCGCACCTGGCCCAAAGGCGGCTCCACCCAGCGCCTCCGTGGCATTCTCAAAGCCCAGGGCCCGGCACACGACATTGGCATCGGCCAGGTTCCAGAGGTTGTCACACACCGTCCCCCACTGGCCTCCGTAGAAGATCTCCACACGGCCCTCGTTGGCTGTGTTGCCGTCGGCCAGTCTCATGTCCCCGTCTTGGGCACCTGCAGGAAAGCCAAGGTCAGTGGCAGGGGCACCGGGCGCACCAGGCCTCCTGGAGAAGTCATCAAGACAGCACAGGGCTTCCGGGGCCCACGAAGGAAAGACAGCCAGGCCCCTTGGAAGTCTGACCGGGGACCTCATGGCAGTCCCAGCAGCTGGTTGGTTTGACTGGCGCCCTGCTGGGCTCCTGGGCCCACAGGTAGGAAAAGGAACTCCTTGGTGTCCTCTCCAACGCCTGCATCTCACCTGGGCACAGGAGCCCCAAGTCCCTCAGATCTATAAACCTTCTTCACTTGGGGTGACTGGAACACCACACAGAAGACCCAGCCAGTCCCTGGGACCCAGGTGACAGGCAGGACACCTCTGTGACCTTCTACAAGTAGGAGGTTACCCTGCACAGAGGAGCACAGCAGCCTCGCAGACTTGCACTTTGGGCCTTTCCCAGAGGCCCTACTCACCTTGAGTTGTTGGAACCAGCAGCCACAGCCAGAGGAGCCATGGGACAGCCACAGCCTTGCCTGGAAGCCCAAGCCTGTGGGGGAGAAGGAAGGATGGCGTGAGATGCAGGAGTGGGTGGCTCTGGACCGAGCTGTTCCACCTTGCTGGTCTGCGCACTGGCGCTGCTGCAGGGTGACTAAGCTCTGGTGGAAGCAGCAGGTGTGCCACAGGGTCTCCAGGCAGCGAGGCCCCTGGGACAAGGGCAAGGCCATCTGGGGAGGGGAATGGGTGGGTATAGACAGGGTGTGAGCCAGAACCCTGAGGGTGTGCCGCTAAGACCAGCTGGGCGTGCAGTGGAGGGGCCGGTGCAGGGCACAGGGTCCACCTGGAGGAGACTGTGGAAAGGGCAAGCAGCAGGCCATAGGGAGGTGTCTGTGAGTAGGGGAAGTGGGAGAGAAAGGGTCCCAGCGCCGCTCAGGACTCTGGGCAACTGGGTGGGGAAGTGGCCATGGCTGTGACCCAGGACACTAAGGCCACAGGACCGCCTGGGCAGGGAGAGGACTCAGATCTTGGCCTTTGGCCTGGACTTTTCCCCTCGGTATACTTTTTATCTTCATCCACAGGACGGGCCACCTCCCTAACCCTTCTCAGGTCCTGCCCAGCAACAGCCAGGGGAGGAGCGGGGAGCCAGGGAGAGATAGTGGGGATGGGGTGTGTCTCTGGCTCTGGAAGAACACAGTGAGGCCCACCCCGCTCCCACTGCCGCTCCTGGGGGCCAGCAGGCAGGGGACTGGTGGCCTGTGGCTGGCTCTGGCCCCTTGCTGTCCAGGGGTGGTGGCAGCAGCACCCTCAGGGCTGGCTGGAAGTGCACAATCGTGGCTGTGCCACCCCGCTGCACGGAATCTGCACCCACAAGACCCCCCTAGGGGTCTCTCACTCATGGAGGCCCTGCAGGACAGCTCACGTGCGGGCCTCACCATGACCCTTGAGAAATAAGGGCCTGGCTGAGCAAGCTGAACTCTAGAGATGTCAGCCAGGTGCAGATCACACTGTGGTCACTGCATGTCCCGGGAGGGCTGTGCCCTGGGAAACCCCTGTTCCCAGGCCAACTGCATGCTCAGTGGGATGCAGTCACCAGCAGCTGCCCGAGCACTTGCTATGGGGACCTTGCTGCCCTCTTGATAGCAGTGGCTGTCCATTTCTGCCCTTGTGTGGGAACTGGGACAAAACTTTTGGACTGGCCCTTTGTGCAAGTTGGGAGAAGGGATGCTTCTTTCAGGTGAGCGTAGAACCGGGCCTGGATACACAGGCCAAAAAGAGGGCTGGATTTTAACCAGCTTGGTGTCTTGACTGGTATCTTTGTGCAGTCAACAACCTTCCCACCCATCCGCAGAGGCCCAGCAGGTCTGGGAACAGCAAAGATGGTTCCTAGGCTCAAGAGCATGGAATTCCCCAGCTCCTAGTCTGGGTGCAAAGAGGGAAACGGGGCCCCACTTGATCATGCTGTGTAGAGAGGTGTGCCCGGATGCAAGCAAGAAGCAGGCGCTTACCTGCTCAAGGCAGCTGCTGAAAGCATCCCGGAGCCTCCCTGCGTCCACTGCGGGAACTCGGTGTGGATGGGGCCTCTGCAGAAGGGTCCTTCAGCCCAGACTGCCTTCCCTGTGTGGATGTCTCCAGACAGATCCCCGGAAATGTCTCAAAATCAGTCTGGTTTCACTTCCTAGAAATCACATGACCAAGGCTTTTTCTGGGGTTGGCTGATAACCAGACTACCCAGGGCCCCTACTGTTCCTGTCCATGGGCTATGCAGAGGCAGCAGCCAGTGTGGAGATACCTCCAGACTGGACACATGTCCCGAGGCTGGCGTAGGGGGACAGAGGGAAGGCAGCACTGGGGGCAGATGGGCAGAGGTCCTAGGCCAGGGCCTGCATCCTGGGAGTGTAGCTGATGGCGTGGATAAGAACCCCAGGCCTTCCTGGGCCTGGTGCCTGGGGTGGGTGGCTACCCTGCTTAAGCTCTCGTCCTGCTGATTGTGTACTGGGCAATGCCCCATGAGGGTGCATGGCATTGACCCTGGCTGGGGGCAAAGAGGCTCGAGCTCCAGGAGACTCCTCCAGGTGGACAGCTGGCAAGTGGGGCCGGGGGGCTGGACCTTCACACAATGTCCACCCCCAGCCTGCACTTGGCACACCAACTATGCAGCCCACACTCAACAACTGTCACAGTCCCAGTGTCCCCCTGTGGCCAGGGTGGGGGCAGGACAGGTCTCTCTTGTGAATGTTGATGGCTCTACTCAGCTCACACCCCCATCCCCCAGAAAGCTAGGGACTTGGTTTCCCCGGGAGAGCACTGACTTTAACTATTGGCTGTGTAGTGTCAGAGACTGAGCCTGAAGCCTGACTGGCAGTCTTGTAGACCCCCTGGCCACAGGGTGGTCTGAGGGAGGGACTATGAGTCCAGTGGGCACAGTCAGAGGGAGGGAGAACTGTCCTGTGCAAAGGATGGACCCTGGGTGCAGCTGACTTGGGTAGTATGGAATTGATGTCCTCTGTCGTGTCTGTCACCAGGTGCCTATGGGTCTCCAGCCAGGGCTTCTCAACCCGGCTGAGAAGTAGGATCACCAAAAAGCACACACTATGCCCAGAGGGCCATGACTCGGGCCAGGATGGACATCAGCATTTTAAAGCCCTCAGATGGCTTCAACCTGAGGCCAGCACTGGGTCTGTGAAAGCTCAGAGCCCCAGAGAGCCAGTGTGGACTGTTTCCCCAAGAATGGAGTATCCCGTGGTCCTCACCTGGTCATCTCATCATCTGGAGAAACGGTGTGGCAATCCAGGGAGCAGCAGTGAGAACAGAGTGACGGGTGCCCAGGGAGTTTTACACTCTCATCAGATCAAGGGTCTCGGTGCTGGCTGACACAGAAACCCCCACGCCAACACCTGTCACGCTCTGCAGTCACCTTCAGAGAAGTGAGCACCAGGAAGGGCAGGAACGCACACATGAGTGAGCAGGGCCGGCCTGGCCTATGGCTGCTAGCTTGCAGGGATGATCTTCAGAAGGCACCTCCCATCCAATTTCATTAAAGAGTTTGAGGAGAATGGGCATTTAGATCTTCCCTCGAGTTCTTACAGAATTCGGCAGTGCAGCCATTAGGACCTGCACTTTTTATAGTTGGTAGGTTGTTACTTCTTCGGTTTCATTGCCTGGTATTGAATTATCTAAGGGATTAAGACTATTGTTTAAGAGAGTATTGTTACTTTCTACATGTCTGCATAGTTCCTGTTGTTTCTTTTGCCATTGATGTCTGGTTTCTTTGCATGGTATAATTTCAATTCCTTTGCATTTATTTAAGCCTGCTTTATGATCTAGCCATTGGTCTGTTTTGGATAAAGTCCCCCGGGCTGCTGAGAATGATGCACATTCTATTGTTGTTGGATGGCATATTTTGTAGGTACCCTTCAAGTTCATTTGTTCAAAGGCTAGGTTCAACTTTTTTTTTGTTTTGTCTAGTTGATCTGTTTATTTGTGACAGAGGTATTGAGGTCCCTCATTATAATTGCTCCTATCTGATATTTTATGTTCAGTAGCAATTGTCTAATAAGTTGGGTGTGCTGGTGTTTGGTGCATATGTACTTGTTATCACTTCCTGTGCAAGTGGTTATTCTCGTAACCAATATGTGGTTTGACTCTTTGATCAATTTTGACTCTTCTGATCAATTTTGGCTTGAAATTCACTTTGTCTGAAATTAGGACAGTTACACCTGGTTTTTTCAGGGTTCCTGTTGCGTGGAATATTGTTTTCCATCCTTTGATTTTTAATGTGTGAGTCTTTTTTTTTTTTAAATTATACTACATATTGCTAGGTTTTTTCTTGCTCCATGTTGGCACTCCGTGTCTTTTGACTCAGGAATTGAGACCATTTACACTGACAGTTGTTACTGAAAGGCACTGACATCCTTAACACTGTGTTACTTTCTGTTGCTAATTTCTTTTCTTTTTCTTCCTTTCTGCTTAACTGCTCACCATACCGGGTATATTCATTCTACAGATGTTTTTGGCATTGTTGATTTCATTTCCTTTAAAGGATATGCATGAGAATTTTTTCGGAGTGCTGGTTTGGTGGTCATGAATTTCTTGGGGTGCTCTTTGTCACGGAAATACCTGATTTCTGTATCACTTTTGAAGCAAAGTTTTGCAGGACATGTGTCTGTTTGGAAGTTATCTTTTAGGGCTTGAAACACTTTAAGTTTTCCTGATCTTTTTTATTTAAAAGCCATTTTATTCAATGATAAAAAGAAAGAAAAAGAAGAAAAAAAACTATCACAAAATCTGAAAACATGTCAATCAGGAGGCAACAGTGGTACATACATTGCACACTGTCATCCCCAAATCATTCACTCAGAGCATAAGACTTCTGCATTCAGTTGTCCAAACAATACCAGCACAGATCTTTCTCTTCAGTGAACTCAGAGAAATCAGTAGTATAACTACCTTAACTATTTATTTATATACATATATACATATATTTCTTTCAGCTTGTCACACTAATGACACAGTACAATGTTTACACGTGTCTTATTTATTTAACTAATGAGTATATTCTTTATATGTTCTCAATAGTAATCCTTTGTCTGAGGAACAGCTGGCAAACATTTTCTCCCACGTTGTGGGTTGTCCTTTTACTCTGGTGGTGGTTCATTTTGCTCTGCAAAAGCTTTTCAGTAGGGTGAGATCCCAGTTGTTGATTCTTTGTGATAGCTTCTATGCAATTGGGGTTTTGTTTATAAAGTCTTTGCCTACAGCAGTATCTTTGAGTTTTACCTACTCTGTCTTCTAACAGATTTAATATTTCTGTTTTAATATTAAGATCTTTGATCCATTCTGATTGTAGCTTAGTGCATGGTGAATGACATATGGGTTCAATTTTAATCTTTGGCATGTGAAGGGCCAGTTTTCCCAGTACTGTTTATTAAAGAGGCTGTCTTTCTTCCAGTGAATGTGTTTGGCACCTTTGTCAAAGATAAGGTGGCTTAGTGTGTCTGGGGTTGTGTCTGCATCTTCTAATGTATTACACTGATTTTTTTTTTTTTTGCTAGTACCACACTGTTTTTATCAGAGTAACTTTATACTATAATTTCAAGTCAGGGATTGTGATGCCCCCTGTCCTGTCCTTGTTGCCCAGGATTGCCTTTGCTATTCTAGGTCTCTTCTGGTTTCAGATGAATTTTAGATTGTTTTCTCTAATTGTGTGAGATATGTTGATGATGTTTTGATTGGGATTGCACTGAATCTGTGTAATAGTTTTGGAAGTATGGCCATTTTCACTAGACTGGTTCTTCCTACCCAAGAGCACAGGATATCTCTCCATTTTCTAATATCCTCTTCAATCTCATTTTTCAGAGTACTGTAGTTTGCAATATAGAAGTTTTGTTAGATTGATTCCTAGGTATTTCATTTTTTGTATATTATTGTAAAAGGTATTATTTCCCTGATTTCTCTCTCAATGAATTTGTTATTTGTGTACAGGAATGCTACTGATTTTTGAGCACTGACTTTGTAATTGAAGTGGATTTTTGAACAACAGCATAGGAATCCAATCAGCCAAATTGATAAATTTGGAATTTAATTAACTGAGCTCAGGACCACTTGTGTACTGACCCCCCTGGTTCAGGGTCCAAACAAGTGGCGCTGAACTGGAAAATTACAGAGTTTTTAAAAGACAGAATCACAAAAGACATCCTGTTGGAAACAATTTAGTTAGAATCTTTCATTAATTTTCAGCTGACGCCTGTATCCTGCTTCTTTGGTTGAGCGGGTTAATTTTTCTCCTGTAGGTACAGCTCATTCTGCTTTTCTCATGGGACTTATACCCTGAGTAATCTTCCATTTTTCTAAGTCACAAATAAACAGATCAACTAGACAAAAAAAAAAAAGAGTTGAACCAAGCCTTTGAACAAATGAACTTGAAGGGTACCTATAGAATATGCCATCCAACAACAAGGGCACTAGTTAAATGCAAGGTTCAAGATGGCGTCAGTTATGCCAAGCTACAACAGTACCAGCTACATTTCTGAATCTGCTTATTAAATCTAGAAGTCTTTTGGTGGAGTTTTTGGGGTTTTCTAAATCGAATATCGTGTCATCTGCAAATAATGATAGTTTAATTTCTTCCTATCTTTATTCCTTTTATTTCTTTCTCTTGTCTAATTGCTTCAGCTAAAGTTTCTGGCACTATGTTAAAAAAGAGTGGAGACAGTGGACAGCCTTGTCTCGTTCCTGATTTTAGAGTAAAAGTTTTCAGTTTTTACTCATTTAGTATGACGTTGGCTGTTGGTCTGTCATAGCTGGCTTTTATCAGACTGAGATAAGGACCATCTATCCCAATTTTCTATAGGGTTTTTTTTTTATCATGAATGGGTGCTGGACTTGGTCAAAACTTTTTCCTGCATCCACTGAGATCATATGATTTTTGTCGTTGGCCCTGTTAATATGGTGCATTACATTTATGGATTTACATATGTTGAGCCATCCCTACATCACTTGATCATTGTGTATAATCTTCTTGATGATTTTCTGTATATTCTGTGTGCCAGTATCTTATTGAGGATTTTTGCATCTATGCTCATTAGGGAGATTGGTCTGTAATTCTCTTTCTTAGTTGGGCCCTTTTCTGCTTTTGGAATCAGAGTAATGCATGCTTCCAAGAATAAATTTGGAAGTATCGTTACCATTTCTATTTCATTAAAGAGTTTGAGAAGTAGTGGTGTTAGCTCTTCACTAAATTTCTTGCACAATTCAATAGAGAATCCATCAGGGCCTGGGCTTTTCTTTGTGATAGGTTTTTAATTTCATCTTTTATTTATTGCTATTGGGCTACTTAGGATTTTTATATTTTTTGATTCAGCTTTGGTAATTCATATGTGTCTAGGAATCTATTTCTTCTGTGTTTTCCATTCTTATTAGAATACACATTTTCAAAGTAGGTATAGATGATCTTCTGGATTTCTGCAGGGTCTTTTGTGATTTCACCCTTGCCACTCCTAATTGCGTGGATTTGAGTCTTTACTCTTTTTGATAAGGTTGGCTAAGGGCTTGTCAATTTTATTTAATCTTTCAAAGAACCAACTGTTTGATTCATTAATTCTTTGCATTGTTGTTTTAGTCTCCATTGTGCTAATTTCTGCTCTGACCTTTATAATTTCCTCCCTCCTATGAGCTTTTGGTTTAGCCTGAGCTTCTTTTTCTAGAAGTTTGAGATCCAACATTAAGTTGTTTATACGTGCTTGCTTATTTTCCTGATATGGGTCTTTACTGCTATAAATTTTCCTCTTAAGACTGCTTTCACTGTGTCCCAAAGTTCCAGTATGTTGTATTGTTGTTATCATTCAACTGTAAAAACTGTCTAATTTCTCCTTTAATTTCATGTGCCCCATTGGTTGTTCAGGATGGTGCTATTTAACTTCCATGTGTGAATAAAGTTCTTGTGGTTTCCTTTGGCATGGATTTCCAGTTTCATTGCACTGTGGTCTGATAGCATGCATAGGGTAATTTCAGTTCCTTTGCATTTACTTAAGGAT